>JALBCR010004109.1:0-161935 GCA_030710515.1 Abscondita cerata | reverse complement strand
TCATTGTACTTCGTTCAGTTACGTATTGCTATTTATATTATAATAATTATTCTATTGCAATCTTATTCTTGCTTCAATATCTCACCAAAAGAAACATTTAAACGTGTATAATTAAAACTAACCCAAAAAAATTTGTCGATATTTTGGTTAAAAAAACAGTTCACGTCTAACAATGATTAATTTTATTTCTCCTAAATTTTTAATTATTTGTTAGGTTTAAATCCTTCTTAAATGGAGACGGGATGTAAAAGAAACTTATTACCTGTTTCAATTTTCAGCGACGTTTCGGATGCATTTAGCTCAATAATAAAAAAATGCATCGAAACGTCGCTGAAAAGAACAAAACAGGTAATAACGGATGTTTCTTTGTCCGTCTCCATTTAGGAAAGGTCAAACCTAACAAATATTAAAATTACTTATTTTACGGGCGCTCTTATTTTTTCAATACCACAGATCTTCATTAATCAACAAAATTGTAGGCGTTAGTGTTTTAAGTTAATTTAGGAGTTTTTATCGAACTACAAGCCATTACTAAAAGAATATATTTAACCATTAAGCAACTTTTATCGACAGGTATGTAAAAGCAGTTACATAAGTCGATCCTTCGATAATTATAGCCAACATAAGCGTTAGCAAAAATAAAAATCTCGAATCCGCCTGCTGTAAGTTCGCCATAGAGGTTGAACAATAGCATACAAACACTGAGAATCCTTGACAGCTGTTTTGTCCTTTTTGGAACTCTTCAGGAGTGAGAGAACTCGAGTGTAAGTTCACTATTGTACAAACTATATTCCCTACTGGAGGGTAGCATCATATTCAAACTATAAGTTTTGCGACATCTAGTGTTGACTTGTGTTAGCCAGTAGAAATATAGTTGACAGCACACTGTTGTGCAATGAGCTGAACTTACATTCGAGTTCTCTCCCTGAGAGTCCCAAAGGATAGAGCAACTTGTCGATTGATTCTCATTGTTTGTTCACTGTTACAACCTCTTGCAGAGCTTCTAACAACATTCACATATTATTTACTGCATATATTTGTGTCACCTGCTTTACACAAACAAACTTAATTCAGATCATATTTGTACCAATCAAAAATTAATAAACACTTATTTAGTTAGAGTTTCAAAAATAAAATAATAATTCTCATGCGATAACTTAATAAAGGTGTACTCGCCGATACTCGCCAGGTGCTCGACGTAGTAATTTGCCCACGAAGGTTTGCATAGGACATTTATTGAAAATGTACAGTAAAAGCTACAATAAAATAAATATTAATTGAAAGAAAAATTAAAATAAAAACTTATGGTTAAAGTAACTAACCCTCACAAAAACAACTTAAATTAAATTTGATTATAAATTCAACAAAACTGTTGCGCATAAATGCAATTGTTAATCCGTCAACGACGGTTTTGTTTATGAAAATAATTCCCACTCAAATTTATCAATTGCCATAAGCGCACGAATTTGATACATTGGCTATAATTATCGAAGAATCGACATGTAACGCTTTTACATACCTGTCAACAAAGTTGCTTACTGCGAACCATTTGCGTACGTGATCGCTAACACGAATTGACACTAGGTGTGGCAAAACTTATAGTTTGAATATTTCACCATGTTCCTTTTATTATTGGATTGTAATATTAGAGTTCCTTCTAGATAGAATAAGTATAATAAATAATCTTGTTTAATCCTGAAGTAGAACTTAAAATAAAATAATGTTTCCTTTTGTTATTGACACTTTTATAAGTGCATTTTCTGAATAAAGCAGGTGCTATTTCTACTCTACAAGTTTTTTGGATCCAACAACTTCCTCTATTCTTAGTCACATATTGGGTTTGAAGATTGAGGTTGCCATGGATCTTGTTGGAAAATAAAACAGATTTTGAAAACTAGTAACGACCTTATCGGAAACTATAAACGACAAAAGTAGAGCGACTGACAGTAATTAATTTATATTGGTATAATAGGGTTTACATAAAGTGTTCTGTGCATTAAATTAGTTGTTCTATTTCCGTGAACATTTTATTTACGTTTTAAATGCCGTAATAATTATAAAGGTTGCACGTTTTAGTGGTGCACACTTGACTAGTTTCAGACTATAAATGACTAGTGGATGCATTGCGAAAAAACGGCCCAAAACACTAATAGGGTTATATGAATAACACAGGTAATTTTATTTTGCATCTAAATATTTAATACCGCGAGCCAGAAACGGTCGCTTTGCAAAAGCCCGCGCGGTAATAAAAGGGTGAAAACTGGATTTGCTGGGAGCGCTGAACAAAAAAAACGGTTGCATAGATGGCTCCTCCGTCGGTTCTCAGCAAATATGTTTAGTTGCTTTCTTGCGTTCGTTGAGTTAGCGTCACCGTTGAACCCCTCCGAGTTTGTGCGTTTGTCCTGGAAGTTATTGTGATTTGTTGTGACAATGGCTATGTGCAAATACGTGATCACCATAAAACAATACTAAGAAGAACAGAAACTAAAAGTTTTTTAGAATTTCCAATAAAGATGACAAAAAATAACAATTTATTTGTTGTTTTGATTACAATTTACTAAAAGTTGTGTGTAATTAATGAAAATTAAAATTTGACGAAGAATAATATTTAAAATTAAATACAATTGACTCGGCATATCTTTTATTAGTAAATTCTCTATATTTTTCTTTTTAAGAATCAACTTGCAAGTCTTTGTCGATTCAAAGAAAAAAAACTCCAGCAGATTCATCTTTTGACTAAGTTAAAAGCAGAATATAATTGTTTATGTAAAATAATAACCACAATTATATTTCTGGGTGTATTTAACCGATTGACCTGAAATTGGTCTCGTGTTTTACTTAAAATTCATATTTTCGAAAAGATATATAGAAAGTTTAGATCGTTCAGGAGAAGATTGTAACGAGTTTTTCGGGTCATTTCATAATATTTAATTTATTTTCAATGTGCTGCAGATTCAACAAATTTTGAAATATATTTGTTTTACACATACAAGGTGGGGCACTACCAACGAATTATTCTATAGCATTAAACGACAAATAATGTTAGAAATTTTAAGGCATACATATGTCAAGATTATTTGAAACCACGTTTGAATGGTTTAAACAATGTTATGTTTGAAATAATAACACTATTCTGGACTTCTATTGTCTATATTTTGTATAGAATTAACACAACGTTTCGATTGCTATTGAATCTGCAATCGTCTTCAGGTGAATAATAACAAACTTAAAGACTACTGTGACTTATATACTAATACAAAGTTAGTGAAGCGATCAAGCGTACAAAGTTAATGAAGGGTGGCGTTACCTTAGACTAAGATTAGTCAGGCGTCAATTAGGGTTTCCACATTGTTAATCTCTACGCTGGGTTGGGTAAAGACTTTCTTGTTGTTTTCGATAAACGCTGTTTCTCTTGTACCAGTCGCTCTTCTGAGGGTATTATAATTCTTGCTTCCGACCATTTCATATTGTGATGTTTTCCCAAGCGTGTTGAATGCCGGATTTAAAGTCTCCCCTTTGCGTATGGGTTTTATTTCCTTCAACCTGATATCTAAGAGGTCTTTTAGTTTCCGCCCACGTATGACTGGCCGCATTCATGGGACTTCGTAGATTCAATTCTTGGAGTCACTACTGTTGTCTGGTCTAGTTTTTTGGGATCATGCTACTAATAGTTCTTGTGGTCTGATACCGTGTTAATGTCATAATTTCTTCATATCCGTTTATTTTCTCAGATAATCATTTGACATATGGAATGCTGATAGTGTTTTGGGTTTTCTCTTCGGTCATGGCTGGTTGGTTCTTAGAATTGTAGAACAGTTTCTACTACTCTCGTTTCAGGTAACCATTTTATAAGGTCTCTTCTGATGTTCTTGATTTCATCTTGTAGTCCTACCTCTGTACTACTGCATAGTCTACAGGCTCTATCGACTAAACACCCAGCCTTTGCTGTTGTTTCTCTGATTGGAGTCGTAATTAAGATATTGGCCGATATGAGTTGGTTTTTCTGTAAACTGATGTCACAATATCCTCATTGTTTCTTTTTGCAGGACGTCCAAGAATGGTAATGAGTATTCCCTTTCTTTCTCCATGGTGAATTTGATGGATGGCTTGATGTTGTTCGGGTGGTGTATAGGAAGGTCTAGCTGACGGTCGCTATGAGTTCCAAATTATGAACGTATCGTTTATATCTGAGCCATAATTTTGGTTTAAATCTCGCTTTTTCAGTGCTTGGACTGAACCAGTTCATGTAGATGTTGGCGATCACTAGTGAGAGAGACGAACCCATGGAAGACCGTCGTCTTGTGCAAAGAATTCATCCTTTAATTGGAAATATGAGTTCCACCAAAGACAGCATTATAGAAGTTCCATAATCCCCTCAACCGGTATAGTTCAATATGTAACTCCTCATCCTCTGTGCGCTTCTTCTGAACAATTTCTAAAGATTCTTCAACCGGAACATTAGTGTAGAGGCTTTCTACATCGAAGCTGACAAAACGATCTCATTTTTGTAGTTCGATAAACCCAGAAATCTCTACGAAATGTCTGGAATCTTTGACAATCGATGGGCTGCCATCTTGAAGTGGTTGTAGGGTGGAGTAGAACGGCTGGATTGGTGTGTGGGTCCATAACGAGAGCTAGTTATTGGTCGAAGCGGCATGTTGTCTTTATGTATTTTGGTAATCCATATAAATGCGGTGGTTTGCTGTGGTGTGGCGTAAGAATTTATGGTTAATGAATACATAAAGACAACATTAATAAAAGTTAGTATTTACAATCATTGCATTTATTTACATCGTAGACTGTGATTAAATCATCGAAACCTGATACCGTTGCTGATAGCATTTTATTAAGGCTAAATGCAGTTTTACGACGGTGGAATTTGTAGTTCGCATTAAGCTGGGGTCATTTTCATGAAAAGTGAGGGTTCTCCATAAGGCACGATATTTAACATTAGGCAAACGTTATTGTATAATTGTTTGATATTGGTACTGGTTAAATTAATGTTGGCTACACTTAAGCTATGCATTTCAAAATTTCTAGTTCGATCTATAATTTTTTTGGTCTAAGAATGGAAAGAGTAATGGTTAACTTTACACTCCTTAGAGAAAAGCTTTTACGGTTAGAAATCACAGTTTTCCCAAAACGTTGCTAATTAACATATTATGGTGATTGTGAATGCAATATTTTAACCTAAATCGTGAAACTGAAACTATAAGATAAACTATTTTTTTATTTATTTAAGGAGCACATTTAGAATTTTTAGATAGAATATTTTTTGGTAAATATTTTAGTCTAATGATCAAAGTCAACAACATTGGTCGGAAAAAAAATAACTTAAAATATGAGTGACTGCAGATATATTTCATATGTTTGGACAACATCGACTGTCCTGTATGCTGAATTCAATAGATCAGCGAATATACATGGAACGAACGTGAGAAAGCTCTTAATGGCTGTCTTCATCAGATAATAATAGTAACAATAATAATGCTATTAAAAAATATAGGAAGAATTTGTTTTAGATTTCTTCATTACAATAATGAATTAACTATTCATTAGAAAAATTGTTTGAATTATAAGTTGTTACTTGATGATTTTTTTTCATCCGCTTAATATTGTACAAAATGCTTAGAAGGACTATTGTACTCCTTAATTATAGTCTATAATCAAAAAATTGTACGGTCTATAAAAGTAAAAAGGCTATCTAACCTAATGGAAACACAGATTCTATAATCAAAAACTTTTGCTAATTGCATTGATAAGTCATAACATTGCAATTGGGTAAAAGTGCAAGTATAGTCTAAAATTAAAGATACAAACTTTTTGTGTACGATCACTTTTTCAAACATTATTCTTAATACGAAGGGAACATTATAAGGCGCAAAATATATTTGAAATAACACTTTGTTTTATTTTTAATTGAAATTGTGGTTAACCAGAATGAGTAGTATTACATTTACTACAAATAAAAGAATATAAAACCAGTTTGGTCACGTGTATGTGTTGATGTTGAACGTATCATATTCTTCATTTTTTGAAAATAAAAGTTGACTTCTTCTTTCATTAGTGTTGTATATACATGTGCATTTTGTGTAATTAATAGTAGACTTTGCGTTAAATATATATATATATATATATATATATATATATATATATATATAGATATATATATATTGACTCATTTTACCTGGTTGATGGCTTTTCGTATTGAACTAATAGTTAATTGCAAATTAAATAACTCTTTCAGCGTTACTTCATTTAAGATCGTAAAATCATCATATTGTGTAATAACGTACTATAAAAATTGGCTATTATACCATATAACAAAACCTTGATTGTAATGAAGTGTATATAACGAATCAATTACCTATCTACCCACTGAGTATAATAAAGGTATAAATATAAGTAATCAAAGTTTTCTAAAATACAAGTAACTGCATCAATAATTTCAATACTAAGTTAATCGGCATTGAATGTTACATTTATTTGTTTACACTTAATAAACAATGCAAGATTGTATACAGGGTGATCTGCGTAGAGCGTGCATCAAAAAGTTTTTTAACTTGTAGATAAATTAAAAAACTTGAAATTCGGTATGCGGCCATAATCAAACATGTTTGTTCTACCTAAAATATTTTCAGGCTTTCAGCTACAGAGGAAGAGTGTGCTATCAATTTTCTTATTTTAAATACAAACCCATAATTTCTTTTACATGGGTCGATTGTCCATATAATTTTGAGTTTATATAACCTAAATTATGTTTTTTAACTCTTGACCGTTTTTTGACATATGTCATTTGTTTTTAAAATCTGTTGAGATTATGAAATTAAATTTATGGAGCTGACTGGAAGTCTAGCTTACTCCTGATGTTAACTGTTTGTACCATATGGCACAGGCAATTTTCAAATATCACATCAAAATGATCAAAAATCAATTTTTTCAAATGGCACCTTCTGCTTTTTTTACATCATTTGAGAGAAAATTGAAAATTTTCTATACCCAATTACTCTCAAATGAAGTACGAAAAAGCGTAGAAGGTGTCATTTGAAAAATTGACTTTTGATCATTTTTTGATTGTATTATTTGAAAATTATCAGGACCCATATGGTACAAAAGAAATCTTCAGTAGCACATCAAGAGTAAACCTGGATTTTTTCAGCGAACTGTTCCATAACATTTTATTTTCTAATCTCAACTGATTTGTGAGATACAAATTTTTTGTTTCTGATTTTTCTGCAAGTTAAAACACTTTTTAATGCACGCTCTACGCAGATCACCAAAGACGCCATAATTTGGCAATATCAAAGAGTTTCGTAATATTAATCGAGAATGAACCCAAATTTCAATTTATAATTAACAAACTATAACATTTGATTGAAAATTTTGGAAAGATACGCAACGCTTAGGTACCAAATTGCCCCGACATGTCGATGGCTCTGCCGTCGATTTATGTCGAGTTTTTAAGTTGCTTCTGTGCCACTATTTTTTTAAATATTTTTAATTATGGTATGGAGTTATTATTCATTTTCTGAATTAAATTCATTTTGAAAAAATCGTCGAATAGGTACACCAATTTTTAATTTTAACCGTGACCTTATGGTGTATGATATCTGTTATCTCTTTTAAACCTTATCTTCAAGTCAGGAAATAATGAGTTTTACATTTTGATAACTTAATCTACAATTATATATTCTACCAAAATTATGCTCGTCGTAGATTACGACAACTGAAGAGTGTTAAATCGAACAGCTGAAGACATTATTATACGTGATTTATTTTTTTTTCAATCGAACTTGAAATTGCACACAGTTATAAGTGATAAAAACTGGTGCGTATGTACGATGTTCTTATTATTTCCTTAATTGCGGGATACTCTGTAGACTGTTTTGAAATTGGTAGTATTCAACAAAATGGTAATTACAAACTGCTTTGAAGTAATGAAAAAAAAAGTTTTTAAGAATAGTAGGTATTTTTATTTTTAGAAATGTTTAATAATAGTTTTCCATACTTCAATATATTGTGATAGCACTGTGAATGTAAAAAATAAATTTTAACAATATAATTCAATTTATTTAATTGAACAATTTTCATAGTTTAAAGGTAGGGTTTTCTAAAAAAAGTTGAGGATGCATTCTAAACAATATCGATTACGTATAACGGTTATCGATTGATAACATAGTTTATGACCGTACGTTAATAAATAAAAAACATAACATTAACATACTAGCTTTCTAAATAAGATTTCCTAACGGGTACTCATTGTTTTATGTCGAGAATTTTCGCGGAGGATACTAATGCCGGGAAAGACTTTTCCTGGAGGGTGATTGAACAGCATGTGCGCATAGCATGTCATTAGTAATATTTTTATGAGAGCGTAATAATAATAAAATAATATTTTTCTAAAGTAATTGTCACCAATATTGAGAGAGTAGGAATGTATTTTTTCTGTTAATCAAAGTGGTAGTTTTATAATCGTGAACTGAAAAACATTAGTGCTGTAATAAACAACATACATAATTTTCTATATAAAAATTAGTCTTCAGGGTGTAATTTTAATAAAAAATTGTGCAGCAATTAAGATCAATTTTTAAGAGTTATAAAATATGTATTAATGCACAATGATATAGTATACCGTATTTGAAGAAACTTTTAATTAAGGCAACAAGATAAAATCTCAATTACTGCCATGATACCTCATTTGTCCTAGTAAGATCTTGATTGATTAACTGGAAGCACGACGATGTCTAAATAACAAATACACCTCTTTGTATTGTTTTGAGTGTGTTTTTTAAAATTGAATGTTCTTTTTAACTGTGTCCAGCCACTGTGTTTAGAATACTAAATTGTTTTATAAGTACGAAATGGAGAATGAAGGGAATCAACTTTCGCGAGCTTTAAAACATTTTTCCTAACAGTAAAAGCGCCACTTTTTGTATTTTCAATGGAGAAAATAAGCAAACAAATTTTTGTATAACATTTTAACTGACAACAAAAAATCCTATATAAAGATATAAATATCTTTCACAGCAATTTATTGTAAATAAACTTACTAAATAAAATTTTCTCATATTGTAGCGACAAACGGAGGTTTTCCATATTAAATAAAAAACAAATTTTTGAAGTTTAAATTGGGATGAATTGGTTTCCAATTGGAACTAATCAATTTCAAATTGGAACTATTCAATTGAAAGTGAAGTACAGTACGAGGATGTATTGATATCTAGTTAGCCTAGACCAGTTCCTTGCATAAACAAAATATTGCGTTACCATAGCAACGAACAATAACTTATTAGAAGTGTCAGTGTAAAGTTTGACGTCAAAAAAGTAAACCAGAGTCACGCAATAAATTAAATGAAAAAGATGTCCACCTAAATTGTGAAAATCGAAAATTGGAGTATCGAGCCATCATCAAGTACCTGTATTTAAAAGGGTTAAGAGGTAAGCAGATTTACGAAGATATGCTTAATACCCTTGTGATCAATGTCCTTCGTATGCGACCGTCAAAAATTGGAATGCAAGCTTCAAAAGAGGTAAATTTTCCATTGAAGATGATGACCGATCGGGAAGGCCAGTTTCTGTGTCAGTCCCCCAAAAATATCGATGGAGTTCATGACATGATTTTATCAGACCGTAGAATTGGGCTAAAACAGATATCTGAAGCACTGAATATTTCATACGAACGCGTTCATCATATGGTTCACGTCAATTTGGACATGAGAAAAATTGCTGCAAAATGGATCCCCAAATGTTTGAATGTTGACCAAAAGCGGGCAAGGGTAGAAGAATCGCGTTCGATCTGTGCTCGATTTGAAAACGATGTAGACTTCTTAAACCGAATTGTTACTATGGATGAGACTTGGGTACATTTCTACGATCCAGAAACAAAGCAACAATCGATGGAATGGCGACACTCTGGTTCTCCAAGACCTAAGAAGTTTCGTGTCCAAAATCTGCTGGAAAAGTTCTTGCTTCAGTTTTTGGGATTGCCATGGAGTAATCATGATTGACTTTTGGATAAAGGTAGAACAATAACTGGAGATTACTATTCGACATTACTGACCACTCTACGGGAAAATATTAAAGAGAAAAGACGCGGAAAGCTATCCAAAGGTGTTTTGTTTTTGCAGGACAACGCCCTGCACACAAATCTCATGTTGCCATGCAAAAATTCGTGATTTAGGGTTTGAATTACTAGAACACCCCCTTATTCACTCGATTTGGCTCCGTCCGACTATCACCTCTTTCCTCAACTGAAAAAAGTTTAAAAGGTCGTACATTTTCTTCCAACAAGGAGGTAATAGAAGCTGTGGAGGTCTGGTTTGCAGAGCAAGAAAAACATTTTTTTTGAAAGGTCTAGAGACGTTGCAGGTTCGCTGTAATAAATGTATCCAATTAAGAGGAGAATATGTTGAGTAATAAAATATTTTGACATTGAAATTTTGTTTGGTTCTATAGTAGGCTACGAATTTTTCAATATATCCTCGTAAAATAATGGGAGAGTAATAAAATTTTATCAACAAATCAAATTGCAGGAATGTTAACTCCCATTTTTAATTAATTAGAGAAACTTAATAATTTTTGCCAGAAAACTACTTCAAAAAACTTTACCAGAAAATTTTTAGGTACTACATTTATTGAATTATATATTTTTTAGTGACAGTTTGCTGTCAATGTCAGTGTAACTAATGTGTTCAACAAACACCGATGATGTGCTTTTTAAGATTTTTTTCTTCCGTAAAGTCGTTAAATAGCAATTTACGTACCATGTGCGGAAACAGCTGAGTAATTATTTTATTTTTGCTTCAAAATATTTTTCACTATTCTTTCCTTTCAAACATTTAACCCTTTAACCAAGTCACCTACATAACAATACAATAAAAGAACAGTTCGTTCGCGTAATGTGTCATTTATTCAATTTTTTTTTGATATAATTTGCACCCGAGTGTGCGTTTTGCAACTGTTTCAAAAAAAAAATATGTAATCGATATCATGATAAACGCATTTTTCTGATGTCTCGATTAAAGGGAAACGTTGAACTAAGTATTTAAAGTGAAGACGAAAAATTATTTAAAATATGTAACGGTTTAACTTAATAACCAACAAAACGGTTTGGGTTATACGATACAATCTAAATTGATGCTTAATTAAAATCTGTCTTCGTTAAATGTAACTGAACACTGAGATTTATAAATGTAATAGGTACACATACATTTAATGCAGTTTAGGTCACTTGACTGACATTAATGGTAGTTTACAGTAATGTGAATATGCAAAGCACAATAATGTTCTTATTAAAAGTAGTATTAATGATTGACGTTTTTTGCTAGTTGAAAAATCATTTAAATAAAATAAAACTAGAAAACTAACCACCTCAAAATAACACAAAACTATTAATTATATACTAGATCTTTACTTACAATAAGATAATTTTATTCTCGAAGGATATGTACCTGAAACAAAAATAAAATATGTAGTTAGAAACATTAAACGGTAACAAAGTTTAGGTTAAGAACTCGGTCAATTACAAATTATTACATTTTCACTAGTTTTACCCTAAGGTTAGAGATTAATGGACCACCGACAAAGGTCCTTGTAATTAGTGGGAATAGTGATAACGCGGGTATAATTTGTAAATGCTCCAAGGTCAAACAAACAAGAAAAATGTAACATTAACCTTCTAAGCGTAATTAATGACAATGACTTATTATTCCAAGATTGTAAGGTGACAATGATGGTAAGAATGATTTGTTTGTCAAATTACTTAACAAATACCTACACAAGAAAATAAAATCTAATCACTCAATCTAATAAATCATTACATAACGTAGGATTTTAATAAAATATTTTTTCAATGCATTTCATTTAGGTAAATTGATATCTATGGAAAAAATGTTAATTTCCGAAATAATAACTGAAATTAGAAATAATTATACTTCCGATGGAAATTCTTTTACTAACATCTATACGCGTTTCAACTTTTATTTATTTTATTATTCTAATTATTTTTATATAGATTTTTATAGACTTCTACACGCCAGTAAATTTTGAAATAATATAAATTTATATAAAACTATGCAGACCGATTTCTAACTTCCTTAAGTAAATCGAATGCTAAATAATCATATCTGTTAAAAGTTGTTTTTATGTTATCGGGGGCAAACGGTGTTGGTTGGTAGATTACAGCTATTACAATTTCTTTCATTAAAAATTACATTCAGAATAACAATTTCAAAAACAAACTTCTTTTGCTGTCATTAGTGATAAGAGGATGCTACTAGGATATGTATAGTTTCAGTCTCCGGATTAAAGCAGGTAGACCGAACGCTACTCGGATGTGCCCGTTAAAATATGGTTTTTAAATGAAACTTTTGTTTGTAATTATACTGTATCCAAAAACTAGTCGGAATTTTTCGATGTAAATGACGCGGGTAAATATTTTTGCTCAATATTTTTTGTACATATTAATTAATGTGTTATATTAATCGTGTGTTACCAAGTGTTGTTGTTGTGTTATTTATACAGGGTGTCCCACCGGGAACGCCATCGATAGATTATAGGAAAACTGTGGATGGGAAAATTTGAAAATTTGGTAGTATACTAACATCGACAGGGGTAGTTTCGTTAAAATATTTTCAAATGGTGGCACTTCCGGTTATACCGGAAGTAGGTGTCAACTTGCTTATTTTAAATGGAACACCCTATATATTATTCCATTTTTGGATTTTGCACAAAATTCTAGACACATTTTGTGTATAATCTTCTATACCTAAGTCTAACTGTTTTGAACTTATTTTGAATTTTATGTCAAAAATGACGTTTTCAGGCCTAAACAAAATTATAAAATTTTCTTATACTAATGTCTTTATTATTTAATTGGAATGGTTTTCCTAGTAGCAGGGGACCGATTTTAGTGGACTATGTCAATATTTTGATAACAAATTAATACAGGGTGATCAAAAAGGATTAAAATTAAATTCAAAACACGTCAAAAGTCATTTTTTTAAATGCAAGCACCCTGTTTTTATAATTTTATCTTATTTAGCATCAAAAATAAGGTAGACTTTGTACAAGGTTATCTATTCAAAAATTCATGGTTTTCGAACTATTGGCAATTTAACTTTTTTTGTTGCACAAATGCTATTGTATTTCTTTTAGTATGAATGGTTATTTTAGTTGGCCATGATGGAGTTAGAAAACAATCATCTGTCAAGGATATGTCAAACTGTTAAAAATTTTCAATAATCATGCCGGACGCTTAAATTATACAAACGAAGATTACTTCAATTTATTTATTATTTATGGACAATGTGATAAAGTTATATCAAGAACATGTGTTACATTTGCATCAAGATACCCGCAAAAACAGAAACCATCACCAAAAGCTCTTAAACGAATAATAGAAAACTTCAAAACTTTGGATCCGTTAAACCAAATGTACAGAGAAATAAACTTGTTGTTAATGATGAAAATGTTGAAATCGCTGTTTTGGGATATTTTACTGCACATCCAACAATGTCTGTAAGACAAGCTGCATTGAAATCTGGATTAAGTAAATCGTCAGTTCAAAGAATATTACGCAAACATAAATTTCATCCGTATGCATTTTCCATGGTTCACCATCTGAAAGAGACTGATTTTTAAGGAGATTGATTTTAGCGAATTTATTTTAACCTGGTCCCAAGAAAACGAATTTTTTCGATAACATCATTTGGACAGACGAAGCCAAATTTACAAAAACGGCATTTTTAATTGGCGAAATTCCCATTATTGGAGTGAATGAAATGTCCACGTTATTAGAGAGCGAAATCTTCAAGAATCTTGGCAATTTAATGTTTATGTTGCAGTAAGAAACGATGGCATCGTGGCATTACATTTTTATCAAGAAAATTTAAAAGGTAAGTTAACCTTTCTTTAAATCATTTAAAATATTTGATTTATTAACTTATTAAATAGGTGAAGGGTATCTGAACATCCTGCACAATTTTCAAAACAATTATTTAGATAATTAACCTTTGGCTGATCGTAGACATCTATTCTATCAACATGACGGCGCACCTCCACATAGTAGCCAATTAATCAACAATTTTTACAAGGCGCCTTTTATCATCAATGGATAGCAAACAATGGACCCTTCCTTTGCCACCACGGTCCCAAGATATCTCAGTGCTCGATTTTTTTATTTGGGGTACAATTAAAAATCGAGTTTATAACACCCCCGTTAACTACCAAAGAAGACTGCATGCAGCGAGTTAGACTGAGTTTCAAAATTTAACACGTGAAGCAATAAGGAAGGCGACCCATGAAAATTTGCTACTCAGATGCGAGAAATGTCTAGAAGTTCAAGGACATCAATTTGAATATTTAATAAAATAATTTTTTTTAAACTTTGGTCTTTATTAATTGTTCTTTCTTGTAAATGAAATAATTAGGTTATTTGCCTGTACATTTGAATTAACGGGTCCAAAGATTTTGAAGTTTTCTATTATTCGTTTAAGAGCTTTTGGTGATGGTTTCTGTTTTTGCGGGTATCTTGCTGCAAATGTAACACATGTTCTTGATATAACTTTATCACATTGTCCATAAATAATAAATAAATTTAAGTAATCTTCGTTTGTATAATTTAAGCGTCCCGGCATGATTATTGAAAATTTTTAACAGTTTGACATATCCTTGACAGATGATTCTTTTCTAACGCCATCATGGCCAACTAGGAATAACCATTCATACTAAAAGAATACATTTGTGCAACAAAAAAATTAAATTGCCAATATTCCAAAAACCATGAATTTTTGAATAGACAACCTTGTACAAAGTCAACCTTATTTTTGATGCTAAATAAGATAAAATTATAAAAACATGATGCTTGCATTTTAAAAAATGACTTTTGACGTGTTCTTGAATTTAATTTTAATTCTTTTTTTTGATCACCTTGTATTATTTTATTATCAAAATATCGACATAACCCACTAAAATAGGTCCCCTGCTACAAGGAAACCCATTCCAATTAAATAATAAAGGCATTAGTATAGGAAAATTTTATAATTTTGTTTAGGCCTGAAAACGTCATTTTACTTAAAATTTAAAATAAGTTCAAAACAGTTAGACTAAGGTATAGGACATTATACACAAAATGTGTCTAGAATTTTGTGCAAAATCCAAAAATAGAATAATATATAAGGTGTTCCATTTAAAATAAGCAAGTTGACACCTACTTCCGGTATAACCGAAAACGCCACCATCTTGAAAATATTTTAACGCAACTGCCCCCGTCTTTGTTAGTATACTTTCAAATTTTCAAATTTTTCCCATGCACAGTTTTCCTATAATCTATCGATGGCGTTCCCGGTGGGACACCCTGTATAAATGTTAAATTTTAAGAATACTGTATGTTTTAAAGTTTTAATTGTTGTCTTTAACGTTTTAAAATTGACATATCATCTTTTGATTAATGTTATAATAGAAAATTGACTACCAACTTGTTTTTGTAATCCAGTCTTGATAAAGCCCACACAACATTGAACAAAACGTCGGCGATTACTACTATAGAGCAAATATAATATTAAATAAAATAATGTTTAATTTCTAATAACCTTCAAATTTGACCCATTATGTGTACACCTTTTAACACATACCACGAATTAAATTATAACTTAAACCCTAACTTTGCGAAGTGGTACCAACAAAATTATTATCGTAAACGAAACTAATCGTAACTTCTACTACATGACGTATTAGAATTTGTGTTTACAGTTTTTAACAAACGCAATTTACTTAAAAGTTAATAAAATGTTTGTCAATGACCTTTTGTTATATCGTGAAGTCCTTTTTTAATTTCTGAGTAAGTATTAACACAACCATTTATTTATTTTTACTTAAAAACCAACCTTAACTATTTTTCTTTAATTACATTTTTTTAATAATAATTATACTGTTGTTAAATACTCTTGATAACAACGGCATTCTTTTCATTCGGGTAACAAATAATTAGTTTGTGCGTATGTTTGTAATGTTTGTTTTACTTGAATTTGTTTATTGTTTACATTTTATAATTTTTAACGTGAGCACCGATACGCTCTTTACTAGTTCCTTCCAATCCTCCGTAATTTCCTCGCTACCCATATTTATAAGGTCGTAAAGGTTATTTATGCAATTTGACGTCGAATTTTGCAAAATTTAGAAACATCAAACGGAATCTTGTAAAATTTTAAGCAAAAATGTTAATATGTTTACGGTCTTTCGCTGTACGGTTCGCGAGATATTCTAAATCTAAAGTTCGGTAATGTCTCCTGAATTCCCATACTAACTAATTGTTTGTGTAGATACATATTTTCATCAGAAAAAAGTTTTCCACAGTTTTTGTTTTGAAGAAAATAAATGTTTAAGACAAAGAAACACTCACTGAGTTCCATTTATGCATTTTCTTTCATCTGCAGCTGTTCATTTCATCACAAACACGGAACTTCTACGATATAGGTCGCACATGTGAGATACTTAATAATTAACTTAAAATTACGTACAAATAAACAATAAAGAAGGCAATACCTATGAAAACAAACATGAATGAATTAACAAAACTAAATTTAGAAGAAAAATAAAATTTAAAACCAAAAATGGTGTGCGTATCCACCTCAAATTTTATTTATTATTTAGAGATGAATCCGTGCTATGGCTTAGGGACTTAAAAGACATTTCTCAAGCAGAACGATATGCTTTATCCTCATCCTGGTGCTTATTTCTAGTTCAAAATAGGATGAAATTATAAAAACAAGTTCCATTTAAAAAAAGACTTTTAACAATTTAATTTTTTATTTGAGTTTTTGATGACACTGTATTTATTTATTATCGTACTATCAACACCGTATATCCTCTTCTATCAGGAAACCAAAGAAACTCAATCAAGGCCTGCAAACGCCATTTTTTGCGTTCAACCTAACAAAGAAATATATTATAGAATGTGTCTTTTTTAAAATATAAAAGTTGACATTAACTTCCGGTGCAATTTTTTAACGAATTTTTTGAAAATTGATTACGACAATTTATTGTGGAACACCATGCATCCCAACGTCGCTTTAAAATCAAAAATTATAACCGGTTACAAAAAACATCTTTAAGCAATAGAAAATTTCGTATTATTGTATGAAAATAAGATATTTTACTTGATGTAACTTTTTCTTGCATTAATACAGTTTAATAACAGGTTCTTAAATTTCCAAGTGTTGGTAACGAATTTCTTCCAACAATTGCGTCAAACGCTAACAATGAGAAAAGAGTTTCAATACTATTGTAAGGCGTGACTCAAAAATTTTTCATCAAACTTTGCCATGAACGACAAAGCAAGATATAACAGGTGTGTCTTAGCTTAGCTTGTACGTTAGTCAATTCTGACAGATTTAATTTCAACACATCCAGTTTTATGCATTTAGAGTAGACGTACGTGAATTTTTCATGGTCCACTTTTGATGAAAAATTTTGTGAATCACGGATTATATTGCATTTATTTTATAGTAAAAAATTGATAAACAAAATGTATCTTTCAAGCAACATTGTTTTGAAATCTTATCTTGTTCTCCACTTGTTCCGTGGATACTTTTAATCATATTAATTTTTCAATTTTACATAAACATGGACTTTTAATACAATTACTGTATGTGAGTATTGCGACATCTAGTGTCGACTCGTGCTAACGTAACACGCCTAAAATTAATTTGCTAAACTATAGGACGTTTTTGGCAACTATACCGTGTGTACCGGGTAATCTGAAGCATTATGTTTAACATGGGGAATTTAAAACGTCCGATTTGTATGTCCCAAACGTGTTTTTATGATATTTTCCGTATCAGAACACTTAACAATATGTACTAGAAAACGTTTTGCGTAATAATTTCTAAAATTTAACCAAACATATTAAAAATATTTAAAGAAACATTTAATAATATTTCAAAACTGGCGAGGGTTCAAATCCTAGCCTGTTTTCTTTTTTTTAGTTGTACTATTATTTTCAAGAACAGCGTTTAATTTCCTTCGGTGAAGATACATAACTATAAGTTTTACTTTTTTACTTGAACTGGCAATGGATTTATTACAATAATATTCAATTAGAGAGTTTTTGGATATCGTAAAATCAAACGCTAAAATTACGTGAGTTCCTTCTGCGCATGCGTAAAGACGTGTGCGCATGCGCAGAAGATTGTACGATATCCTCCAACAATTGAACTAAATGTTTCATAAAATGTGAATATTCTAATAAATCCATTGCCAGTTCAATTAAAAAAAAATTAAAACCTATGCCTCTTTTACTGATAGAAATCAAACGATGTTCTTTTAAAATAATAATACAATTAAAAAAGAAATCGGACTGGGATTTGAACCCTCGTATGTTTTGAAATATTATTAAATATCTTTTCAAATATTTTTAATATGTTTAGTTAAATTTTAGAAATTATTACGCAAAACGTTTTCTAATAGACATTGTTGAGTGTTCTTATAGTGGAAATATCCTAAAAACACTTTGAAATGTGCAGTTGTAGAAAAAATATGGTGTTTTTAAATTTATTTTGCAATAATGACTTGTATGTGAGCATTTAGTTTATACTCCATAGTTTGGAGTAAATACTCCACATGATATGAATAAAAAGCAGAAACAGATGCTCCGCTTGAGTAACGAGTGCTCAAATAAAAAACTGTTCTGATCAGGCCGTGGAATTGAATTGATTTAATTTTTTTATAGTGTACGCAAAATAACGCCTGGTGGCGTGAAACTCTCATTAAAACGTGACATTAACATACCCTAAAAATTGACAGAAATAATATTTTCTTAAATACTTTGAATTCTAACCTAAACTGTGTGTCAGCTGACTACTTTGCTAAAAAAAATTACCAAACGTCAAAGAAAATTCCAAGACCTACCCAATCCAGTTTTTTATTTGAACAGCCATCATGTACTATTACATACCAGTTGTTGTAAATAAATTCTCACTTTTGCTATAAATAAAAAATTGTTCATGCTCTTTTAGGTGAGAATCTTTTCCATAATTTTGGAATCTGATAGGAAGTTGTTGGTGAGTTCAACCTTAATATGCGTTCTGAAAAACATTATTAACTAAGAAGAAACACGTTGTGATCGATTTACCAAAGAAAATGTGGAGTAGCTATCAAAACACTTTTGGGTGAAGAATCTGGAAAACGAAGAGGTTGTGCTATATGTAACGATGACAAATGTTGGTGACCCGGGTTTTGAGAAAGGAGTAGGAGAAGATATTTGTGTTTATCAAATTTCGGTATCAAAAGTTATGACCGAAGTTGCTGATAAGTTAATAGAAAAGTGTGGACGGTAGATAAATGTTCCTCACAATCCTGCGGATATAATGTTTAGAAGCGAAATTAAGGTGGCAAACAAAATATACCTTTCCATGTGGATTCGGTGTAATTGATTGTACTCACAAAAGAACACATGTTGAAGAAGGTGAATACATTAATCTCAAGGGATATCATGGCAATAATGTTCAAGCCACGTGCAATTCGGATTACTGGTTTGCAAACGTAAACACATCATGGCCGGGATCTGTTTTCTATTCGCGAATTTGGAACAACTCGAAAATATATAACATATTGCTAGGAATTATTTCAAATGTATTACTTTTTAGGAGATGAAGCGTATGACATAGAACTGTGGCTATACACTACAAGAACACGCTTATAATAATTTATTCATAGAGACCGTCTAATAATTAAAAGATGTTTTGGTCAACTTAAACAACGGTTTCCCAAAAAGTACCTTACCCGCGTGGGTGCGGCATAATGCTTCTTATAAAATTCTCATCCTACATTATTATGTTCTTGACAAATACATTTTAAAATTATTTGCAAAAATAAAATATAAAACAAAATAAATAGTGTCGGTTTCAGAATTAATTAACACATTTTAATTAAATCTAAAATCGATACCTCCTATGAAACTAAAAAAATCCAATTTGCTTATTAATAGACTCTATATCTATTAACCGATAACGCTACAATATTATACGAGTTTGGTTTGCCTTAATTATACTCGTTTGAAATTAAAAAATATATAAAATGCATAAACAAATTAACTAAATACATATAAGTTTACTATAATGACGGAAAATCGTTTTTTATCGTGAGAAATAATGTTTGCAGGAATTAAACCTTTCCTGCTATGAACAATTTTTTGATAAATTTTCAATAAATAATAATAGTAAGTTTTTGGAAAGATTGATTTTTCAAAGAATCAATACGTTACCAATTGAACAATCAGGATTTCAATTGGGTAGAAGTTGTTGTGATGTAGTACTGGCATTACCAACGCATGTCGAAACTGGATTTCAGAAGAAACTTAAAACTGGAGTTGTCTTTTAGATTTAACTGCTGCATACGATACCGTGTGGAAAGGTTTACTTTTAAATTGTTTAACGTTATCCTTGTAAATTTTGATTTTTAAGAAATGGTCTTTTACAGGCATCGGTTCTTGCACCTATTCTTTTTAATGTATATATTTCTGATCTTCCTTCTTTACAATGTCGAAAATTCTTCTACGCCGATGATATGGCAATTTCATTTCAAAAATAGATGCCCAGTTGAATAGACAAAAATACTTTGTTACTATTCTACATAAAAATTTATTTTTGTGGAATATTACGAAAATTAAAACATATTATGTATTTTAAATATTGCAATAGGTACAGCATTTATTATTATTTATTTGCGAAATTAAAAACCATTGAATTTTAAATTATCGAGCACTCCCGTTTCTGCACGAAGGAGTCCGGTGTGTTGTATGACGTAATAGAATCCTACAGCTTGTTCTTTGTGCATTCTGGTTGTCTTTTTGTTTGAAATTTGAAAATTATTTGTTCTAATTTGCAATGGCGAAACGTAGTGAGGATTTCGTAATAGCTCAAAGCGATAATTTACCAAAAGTCGATTTATTTATGGTCATGGAGTACATTACAAACAGTGACTGCTACAATTCAGCTGAAATTAAAGGTTGGAAAGCAATGCGGTAAGTTATTTACATTTGGTTATTTATTATACGTATTAAGATTGATAAACATTTCTTTTGTTGTTTCTTTTAGTTCTACAAGGCAGGATTATATCAAATCCGCTATTGGATATGTTCAACTCCAAAGAATTGGAGAACTGTGCACAATCAAAGGCCAAATATGCCCTGAACATAAAATAAAAAGTAAAAATTACGCCGTCTCAATAATAATTAATGAAGTTGAAGAGGAAATTTTAAATGTAACTTGTCATGACTGCTCGGCATCAAAAGGTTTATTTATTAAATTGGTTTTGAAGATATATAAATATAGTATTTTAGGTGGTTGCAAGCATTCATTAGCATTTTTAACATGGGTACATGAAAAAGTAATGAGCCATCAACAACAGAAGTCCAATGCTATTGGAAAAACCTAGACTCTCTTTGTCGAATACTGACACACAGTTTATAACAACAAAAGATTTTGGAAGCCCGTTGTCATTCAATGTGCCTGGCACATCAACATTTTTGAATGAATTTATTGAAAAGGCAACAGAAGTAAAAATAATTCAAATTGCCATTTATTAAAATATTTTAAAGAATGCGGCATTCATAATAAATTAAGTTTGCATCATTTAATTATAAGTTATGCAAGTAACAGTGCCGACAGTGCGGTAGATTTTCTGAAATATGCAAGAAACCTAATGAATGATCGACTGTGTCAGCAAGCAGAGGAGGAATCAAAACTGCAGCATAAATGCAATTTGTGGTACGAACTAAGATATGGTCGAATCACAGCATCTAAGATTTATGAAGCAGCGCATTGCAAAAGAAGGGTGGTTCTTTAGTCGAACAAATTCTGGGAGGATCGAAAATAAAACCTTCCATTCCAATGATAAGAGGTCAAACTTTAGAAGCTGATGTTTTAAAACATTAAAAAAATTTTAAGCAAAATTTTAAAAGGGTGGGGTTATTGTTAAGTTCCGAATACCCTCATTTAGGTGCATCTCCAGATGCAATTGGTCCTGATTGCGTAATTGAAATAAAATGTCCTTTCAGTGACAAAACTATTAAAAATTACATAAAAATGATAGAATTTCCCCAAAATACAAGGCCCAAATTCAACTACAGATGTGTTTTTTAAAAATCAAAGGGAATATTTTGCGTCGCTGACCCCAAGTTCGAGGACAATAACAAAATTACGATTATCACTGAAGACTATGATAATGATTATATAATGGGGATAATTGAAAAAGCACAAAGTTTTTGGACTGAATGTATTTTTCCATTTTTATATGAAAATGCAAAATAATGTGCTTAATTTCTAAAACATTTGTACCTAAATTTTTACAGTATAAATAAATGTCTTAAATATTATTTTTGATTAAATCTGATTGTAAATTAACTAAACCGCATGCAATTATTACTACATTGTCCAAATGCGAGATTAATTTTTATTTATGCACACGTGTGGCTTTAAGAGTTTAAATTCACGAAGTCTTCCTATTACTCTTTCTATATGGATTCTTAAAGCTTTCCATGACTTCAGATTTTGTACTTTTAATTCCACTTCGAACACTTGGTGGTCGCACTATTCTGCAATTTACAAGAGTCAAAAATTCATCAACTCTTTTAAATCCCCGATCAGCCATAACTGTACAGTTTTTTGGCAAAATTTTTAAATAATTACTATGTTTAACGATTGCAGTATCAGAGGTACGACCTCCAAATCCAACAGACACATAATTAATCAACCCATCTGGTGTAGATGAAATTAAATACTTTATAGTATTACATTTTTTATATTCTGACCAAGACAATGTTTGTTTAATTGGATCAGATGGTTTTTCTATTTGGATTTCGAAGCAATCGATTATACTTTGGACATCACTAAATCGATACCGAAAAGCAATTGGAAGCATTTTTTTATTTTCTGAGAAGTAGGCCAAATAATGAATTCTTTTAAACATTTTGCTAAGGGATCAATTGTTTTATTGAAAGCTTTCGATGCTGCACTAGGTGTAATACCAAAATCATCAGCTAATTGTTGAAATGAGGGATTCAAGCGGATCTTCTTTAATGTTATTAAAATGTGATCTCTTGTTGTTTTAATTGTTTCCAATAATAAATCAATTAAGTATAATGAATCACCTGGTAACCCCAAATACATTTTGCTTTTATGTGTTGCAATGTATGTTGACCATTCAACAGCAATTTTTTATAGTGGTTGTGGGTTACATCGGTTTTAAAACTGTGGTCCGTACTTGAAGCTTCATTGGAGATATTTTCAGAAAATGTTGCTTCACTAACAGTAACTTCAGAAGACGAAGGAAATGTAATATCACAATTTTCTGAATGAAATAGAGTGCCAGAAGTAGTTTGAATAGGTGAACACCCAACATCAACATGTTTATCATTTGAGATACTGAATAAAGTGCACTGAACAAATTTACTCCTAAACTTCGGTTTAACTTGAATTCCCTTACTTAAAGTAGGAATTACTGTAAGCTTAGGAATAAACCCTTCTGCTGCTTGAACTTCTGGTTTAAAAGACTCGACTTCTGTCGGAGATTCAATAAGAGAGCTTCTTTCTACATTTCCCGTATCAGGTTCTGGTACCGATTCGGGTGTTGATATAATTGCATCAACAAATTTTTGACGAGCTCTTTTAATAGATGCAGTTCTTTCAGTTGTGGGAAAAGTGCGTTTCCTGTTTAACTGGCAATGAAATATATGTGGTACCACATCAGATTTCATATGAACAGGTCCTCCAGAATACTTAAATTTAATGTAATTTTCAACATCTTCTTCAAGCTGTGATTATTAATAGGGCTATAAATCCTTAGCACAAATTTACTAATTATAAATACCTACATTAAAGTGGTCTTCACAAACAAAAGCAGTAGTGTTATCCGAAATATCACCCGGTTTTCTTCTGATAGCTGATAACCATGCTTTTCTTCTAGCATTATGAGTACCGCTAGCCTTTGGTAGGGTTATAAATATTTTTGTTGGGCTTGTAGTAGTTGTATTTTTACACATGGGCACTATACAATATTTATACAATTTTTTTGATCCTTTCTCCATTACTCGCGATACAGTATTGACGTAACTATTACCAACAAAGAGTAAATACAAAGACTATCCTGTAAAGCACTGCAGTAAAAAGCGTTCAAAGGATTCTATTACGTCACATCAGGCCCGCCTCTTTTAAGTGACGTCAGAAGCGTAAAACCGCCAACTCAAAAATGGCAAACTTTGATTTTTATTTTATAACTTTATTGTTAACTTAAATGCGTTTAGTTAACACTAAGGTTATCTATATAACAAGGTGAATACGTCTATACAATTTTAATAATTTTGAATTTATGTCCATTGCACTATGCGTATAATTAGTGGAACCATTAAATCTACTCCCTCGATTGGCGTCCTGTAATATTAGTCCATCGAATATTCAACGAAAACTGCGTTAAAACGACAAATCGTACCGATTTTTGTTACTTATTAGGTATTTTTATAATTTAGCATGAGTAATAATCACAATGTACGTTATTACTCAAAGTTTTATTTTCTTTAAGCGTTAAACGATCGAATTTTATAGGCACGTTTAAATATATAGAATTCTAAAATTCTTGAATAATTATTTTACGTAATTAAGCATATATTAAATTCTTATACAACTCTTAATGCTTTGCCGGAAGTGAATATAATTATTAATTGCAAAATACCGCATTTTCGTTCAAAAATGGCTATCGTATCTGTAACTATTGCTGGTATATCATAACTAAGTGACTTTGTCGAACCGATTTCTGCCGTCTGCAGTTGATAAAAAATAGTCACGTGTATGTCACTACGTGATTGATTTACGGAACAGACTAACTTCTATACTTAGTAGGTAGTTTCGCAAATCAATATTAGTAGACAATTTAATCGGGGCATGATCAAATATCTATTATGATTCGAATACACAATTTGTCATATAGCTTAAAAAATTCTAACAATCATGACCAAATCGATAAATTCAACTTTAATACAATTAGAATCTCATTCTACATTTATCAGTTTTCTTTGGGGTACAAGTTTTGGGACAGCAGTAGACAGGGTTTATTTCATAGTTAACCATTTCTACGCGCTTATAATAATCCAAACCCCGAAACTAATGTTTTCTTCAGTAATCAGTATTAATTATTTAACAAATTTGGAAAAGAACTTTTAACTTGAATCATAATTCATTCCTTGGCCACAGCCATCCATCTGGAGAAGGAAAACTAGACTATCGTAATAGAACCAAGCGTACCTCCATGTATTTTCACGCCAAGTAGGCAAATGTCAGCCTCATATCACACTTATGTATATGTTAAGAGATTCTACGAAGATTGTTAAAGAATTATCCCTAGAAGAACAGTCCTGCCAAGGCGTACACTACTTGAAAGGCGCTACATAGTCAGGCTGCCATTTAGTGATAAAAAATCAAGTTTGGCCTTTTACGAAACAGCTCTCTGAAGAGTGATTACTTTGCTTTTTTAAAGGAATACAGGGGTTTGGGGCACATGCGGGTTAGTAGTGCGAGTAACATTAACGACTGATTCTATCATCCACACCGGCTGTAATAAAGAATGGTAGTGTTACAACCAAAATCCGAGTGGTGTTTGACGGTTCATTCAAAACATGATCGGAAATCTCTGTAAATGATTACTTAATAGTCTAACCTCAATTGGTTGTTACTCTAGTACACCAATACGTTTTCACTGCTAATATTGAAGTTTACAAAGTTTGCAATTTACCAAAAGATTATTTTTCGCCATAACTTAAATAAACTTATTGAAACTGATATAGAACAATAATCTAGGAAATTGCATGTGCTTCTCAGTTAGCAGTTTCTACCGTTCATCAACTGGCTGAGGATGAAAGCCGTGTTCATCCTATTGCTGTCGTCACATTGTTACGCGACCTATTCACTGGAGCAAATACTGCCGCGAAGGCTAAGATCCTCCATAGCGAACTCATCACTTTATTCCGTCTTAGGAAATGGATATCAAATAAACCTACTCTTGTAAAAACACAAGATTTCCGAAGAAACTCACACATCATCCGACCCCGATGCCTTAAAAACGTTAGATATTCAATGGAGTTCTTACGAGGAAACTGTATTTAGAAAATAAGAAATGCTTAGTTCAAGTGTACTATTTTTTTCTCAAATAGCAAAATAAAAATACAAATACTACTTCACGCAAAAATAATAATTCTTGCTATTAAGGAAGGTTGGGGTTTGGAGTAGCATGGGATGAATCCGTTCCTGTAGTAAGTCATTCAATGTGGATCAATATCAAGCTCAGCTGACCTTAATAGGAGGTTTCAAATTTAAGCGCTGCTCTTCTGCGGGCCCACCGATCTTTAGGTAAACGGCTTTTGCGACGCTAGCGAAAAGGCGAATGACGTTTGCGTTCCACCGATACAAGCGAAAACATTTGCATTCAATTAATTTGGGCTCGTCGTTTCTTTATCTTTACCCCTCTGGAGTTTTGCACAACTCTGTTGCTTTATACTATATTTCTATTCAATCTTTGCTACTGGATATTAAAGATGTATACTAATGGAGTGATTCCACGATGAGTAGTCCATGTAAGTTTGAAGATGGAAAAATAATTGAGTTGTATGCTACAACAACCCATGTTAATTATTGTCCATCTACAGTTAATATAATTTGAAATTTATGTAGCACTTTTGAAGCAACCGTTGGTCTAATATTAAGCATACATATTCAGATCATCACATTTTGATCTTTACCTGATGAAGATTATGGATACCTCGATCTTCAATAATTTTAAGTATTGGGCATTAATACACTTAATTATTTTGAATTAGCAAATGAAGAGTTTAAACAACATTACATTTTGAAGTTAGTAAATAATTCCTCCTTTGTTTTATTAATAATTTATAAAACCTTCTACAGCAGAAGGGCCTTCAATAGGAGTTGCAAACGAAAAACAACGAATCCATTTACGCCAACGTTTCGCCTACTACCTGCCTGAGGAAGCCTACACTGTAGTAGGTGAAACGTTGGCGTAAAAGGACCCGTTGTTTTCCGTTTGCAACTCCTATTGAAGGCCTCTGCCTATAGAAGGTTTTATAAATTATTACATTTTGAATGTTAACGTGAAGCAGGAAGACAAACCGGCAGACATATTTTAAATAAAAATTTATAAAATAAAATTATAGAAGAAGGTGAATAGAAGAAAAGGAAATGGTGAAATAGTAAAAATAAATGAAATAAACAAAAATATTATAAAATGAAATAAAAAAATGAATAGAAGAAAATGCAATAAAAATTAGAACCTATAGAACAAAAATGGACAGAAAATAGAATTGAAAACGAAAAAGCAAACACCCTAATGACAGTAAGAGAAGAAATAGTTGTAACAAGCCTGGAAACAACAACAAATTGAAAACAGAAAAGAAATACAAAAAAATGTCAAGGAAATAAAAAAGAATTACTCAGGAAAAAGAAAGGAAATGCGGTGAGAATTTCAAACATGACTCAGTAGAAAACCCAACATTTTATAGAAACATTTCCAACTCACCGATGATGTTCCTGGAGAAATCAGAAGCTCAGTTTAAGAGAAACCGTCAGAAAATAATAAAATAAAGATAGCTGAGAAGGCAATGAAAGAAAAATGCGGAAATGTGATTCGACTAGGTGACAAATTATCACAAATTTATGATTGCATTCAAGAAAAATTTTGGAATGAATTACAGCAAAATAAGGTGCAAAACACCGTGAAACGCAATAGTATAAGTCAAATTTGGGTATTTGTAGGAAAACTTCCATTATAGGCTTACACTATAGCCATTATAGAGCTTGTGAAGTTCTTTTCGCAGCACCAGATCGACCAGATGAAATCGAGTAAGATGGACTGTAAAATGTCTTGAAGACAACGTACTGCGCTGTTGGTAATAGGAAAGGAGGTGTAGAAGCGACGGAGAAAGAACTCATTTAATTTTTTACATAAAATATTAAGGAAGAGTTTAAATAAAATTGCAATATATTCACTGATAATATCATAAGAGTTTAGATTTTGCCTAGTTTTAGAACTCAAGTCTACAATCGGTAATTTTTCCGGCAAAATCTAAACTCCAGTGATATTCATCAAGACTATTTCACGAAAACACATTTATGACTTTTAAATATTAATTAACGTTTGATGTTTGTGTGATTAGGCTGACTACTGCAATTGTAATTTTGTCGCTTAAAATGAGGTACGTTGTGTAATAACGATTCTCAATTGGTTAACAAGCCTAGGAAAAATCTTGACATTGTTTATTATTATGTAATTGGTTAAATATTTTATGAGTTGAATAATCTTTGAAAATGTTTAAGTTTATTTCATTGTGTTTATTCATATTTCTTATACGACAAATAGAGCCGCCTCGTGTTATCTTAACACGCCTGACAATGAATTTGCATTTGACAGATGTGTAAGAAGTTACATAAGTTGATTCTTCAATTAAGTGTTGGCAAAATTATAATCTCAAATCGCTTGCTGTAAATTCGCAAGAGATAGTACAATAGTAAACGAACACAGAGAAACACTGGACAGATGTTTTGTCCTTTTGGGACTCTTCAAGAGTGAAAGAACTCAAGTCTTATTGTCGACGTATAAATTATAAATTAGAAATAATTGAATTATAATTAAGAACGTCCTTTTCGTGAAGTTATTCGAAACATAGTTTTTGAACTCCAATAAGTAGATTTACATATTAACAATTAGAAACATTTGCGACATTAAACTCATAATATGAATTTCAAATTTTTCCTACTTAATAAGGTCAAAAAATTCGGCTTTGTAAACGTGCCTTCGGACGTAACGCCACCTACTATCATTATCTTATTTGGAATGGAGTGTAACATCAGAAATTAAAAAATATAACTAATCTAAATAATCTGCATAAAACAACATGATTAAGTGTAAATTAATCACAGTTATACATTTCGGGACAGAAACAGAAAAATGCCCCAAAGCATAAGATATATATATATATATATATATATATATATATATATATATATATATAAATGATAAGCTTTTCGACATCTAGTGTCGACTCGTGAAAGCGTTCACGTACGAAAATGTTAGCAACTTTGCCGACAGGTATGTAAAGCAGTTACATAGTCGATTCTTTAATAATTATAGCCAACCTGACAGTTGGCAAGTATAAAAATTTCGAATCGCCTGCAGTAAAGTACGCAAGAGGTTGTACAATAGCAAACAAACACTGAGAATCACCCGACAGCTGTTTCGTCCTTTTGGGACTCATCGGGAGTGAGAGAACTCGAGTGTAAGTTCACTATTGTACAAACGCGCGCTGTCGACTATATGCCCTACTGGAGGATCACAATATTTAAATGATAAGCTTTTCGACATCTAGTGTCGACTCGTGAAAGCGTTCACCTACGAAAATGTTAGCAACTTTGCCGACAGGTATGTAAAGCAGTTACATAGTCGATTCTTTAATAATTATAGCCAACCTGACAGTTGGCAAGTATAAAAATATATATATATATATATATATATATATATATATATATATAACAGTAGAATCCGTTTATTATGACTCCGCCTATATTGACCAACCGGTTATTATGACGTAATTACACTACGAAGTTTGGTTTTCATATAAAATTCTTTATAGAAAAGTCGGATATAATGACTTCCTTACAGTGACATGTCGCTTATTATGACCCATTTTTAATAAATTATGTCCGGTTATAATGACCGACATGATTCTTTACACCTCCGGTAATGTTCATTGATTCCCGACGACGTTCGGCACGTGGCTCGCTTTTGTTTGGAATCTCAGTGAGTAATTGACGCTTGAAGGTCACGCATTGTTTTTCGTTTGTTACTGTGAAAAAATGTCGTCTCAACGACGTAAAGCATTTACAATTGAGGAGAAAGGTGCAATAATATGCAGATTAGAAAATGGAGAATCTAACTCATGTCTTGCAAAGGAATTTGGCGTGGGTCATTCGACAATATCAATGATTTTCAAAAACAAGGACCGCATTAAGCAATCGTTCAATTCAAATGTTTTGAAACCGAAGAGGCTTCGAAAATCACGACAAGAAAATGTTGATGAAGCATTAATTCAGTGGTTTAAAACATGAGAAACAAAGGAATACCTGTCAGCGGCCCTATGCTACAGGAAAAGGCAAATGGTTTTGCCGCGCGTTTTGTTCTCGACTTTAATTGTTCTGCAAGCTGGATCAGTCGTTTTAAAGTTCGACATAACATTGTGGCGGGAAAATTGTCGGTGAATCTTCGTCTGTTGATCAAAATTCAACAACAAACTGGTTGATATCTGTGTGGCCGAATTTACGAAGACAATTTTCTGATGATGAGATATTTAATGCTGATGAAACGGGACTTTTTACAAATTAATGCCGGATAAAACTTTAAAATTTAAAGGTGAAAATTGTAGTGGAGGTAAGTTGTCGAAAGATAGAATAACTGTCATGGTAGCAGCGAATATGAGTGGCACAGAGAAGAAGAAATTGCTTATTATTGGAAAGTCACAAAAACCAAGATGTTTTAGAAGTGTCAAATCATTACCTGTCGATTATACTAACAATCGTAAAGCTTGGATGACGTCAGAACTTTTGAAAATGGCTTTGTGATTGGGATCGTGATTTGGTAAAGAAGAAGAAAAAGATTCTATTGCTGGTTGATAATTGCCCGGCGCATCCAAATGTTACTGATTTAAAGTCTATAACACTTGCTTTCCTTCCGCCGAATACAACATCAGTACTACAGCCAATGGATCAGGGAATAATACGATCACTCAAAACGAATTTTAGGAAGAACCTTGTGCTCAAAATGATTAGTTGTCTTGATGCTAATGAAAACAACTCTTCTACAAAAATAACGGTGCTAGATGCAATTCTGATGGTTAATGATGCCTGGAATAAAATGTCACAAAGTACCATTCATAACTGTTTCAAACATGCAGGATTCATTGAAAGGCACGACGGTTTACCTATTCAAATATCAGAACATGAATTCGATGAAGAAGATGACATTCCTTTATCTTTGTGGTCACGAAACCTAAATTCAGATTCTTTAGCAGCACCGGAAATGTGGGAAGAATATGTTGACATCGATAGCGCTCTCCTCACATTCGAAGAACCCACCGATGAAAATATCGTACAGAACATTAGTGCTAAAGAACAACTCGAAAGTGATGGGGAAGAGGAAGTCGAGGAAGAACCATTACCTACCGCAGAAGAGGCATTAAAAGCTGCGGAATTATTATCACGATTTGTTCACAGCAATATTGAAAATGATAATTTGACCATAGCTATGTCTTCTATACACAATAGTATTAGAGACTGTTTTTACAATAAATGAAAAACAAAAACAGACAAAATTACAGATTACTTACAGTAAAAAATACACTTGTATGTGTTATAATGTGCTGATTACGTGCAATTTTGATTTTGATTTAATATGTATGTATACATATTTAATTACTATGTTTCTGTATTAAAATACTTAAGTACATATGTACATATTTACATGAAAAAGATTTTTCATTTCACAAAACGCTTTGTATGACGTCCGCTTATTATGACGTGTTTGTCAATTCCTTTCGGTGTCATTATAAACGGACTCTACTATATATATATATATATATATATATATATATCAAGCGACGTATTCCAGGACATTTCATAAGGTATATATAATAATAGTTATTTTTATTGAACATGCCATAACAAACAACATGTCCAAAAACCAACTCAATATTACAGGTATTTTACAAGGTATTCCACATTTTCAATTATTTGGATAATATGTATTGTTGTATTCCAGGACGATAAAAATAAATAGTTTATATATACCATGTAAAACGTATACATTAAAATTTATTTGGGTCGTTTTTATTGCTTTTTAATTGTTGTTACAATGTACCACTAAACAAAAAATATTCTTGTGAATTAATCAGAAGCAAATTTTAAAACCAAAAAATAATATATTGGTCTTCCCAGGTAAAACAAAACATTTTTAAGACGTATATTTGATATTTAACGAGTTCTAAAGTTAGGGTTTTTGAAAAGATTCCGTAAAATGTCGATCGTGATTAGCGGTAGAAAAAGTAGAGCCGCTTTGATGTTGAATTTTTTATGTAAAGTATAAATAAAGGTGGTGCAGTAAAATATCTCGTCACACGAGGGAAAATTATGGTGTTTTTAACCATGGACGATTTTTGGCTATATTTGTCTTAAGTGCTAAAACACTTTTGAGAAAAATTAGCAATTGTAGGTAATCGTACTTTGGTAAGACGTTTGCTTGGGCTGTTTTAAAGCATGTTTATGAAACGAACGCAGAAACGTAAAATAGGGAACGTTCCAAATCCATGCGTTTTGTGTTCATTTTTAAATCGTTTAATAAGTTTACACCTGCTGCTATGACATAGAACTTGACGTAGTAGAATGTTTTCTCTTTAATTAATGAAGTGAAGTACTCATCTTCTAGCATTGGCTTAATTAAGTTCAGTATTATTATAAGTATAACTTAGGGTCCCAACGCCGCTTCGCGTCGATGGCGGTAGCCGCTTCGCGGCAATCTCGTCCCGCTACCTTATAACTCTAGTTTGCAAACAAGTTTTATAAAGCTACAGCTGGCTTGGCTTGTTTTTATACGGATATCATTCTTAAAAATTTATTGTTTTTCAAGCAACTTCCATTAATACACAGATTCAACCTAAAAAGTAGCATTTTTTTAAAAAGCAAAATAAGATAAAATAAGATCAACACTGACTTCTAACAGTAATCCTTATAACTCTTCAGATGTTATTCAGAACTCCGTTAAAATCAATACTTTATGTCGAAAAATGATCGTACTGGAGAATTATTAAAGTCGTACCGAAAGCTGCACGAACTTTTTGAATATCGATTCAAGCGAAACAAAACAAAAAAAAGGTTGAAGATGAAAAACATGTTTTTTTTCTTACAAATTAAAATGAAGGACCTATTATTATATAAACACCAGAGAAGTAGAAAAATGTGAAAAAACATTTAATTCCAGTTCTTCTTTTAAAAACAAAGTATTGACGGAATATTAAAGATAATAGTTTTAATGTACAAAGTTTAAAAAAACGTCATGGACGGCAGAATCAAGATAATATATATTTTTGTATACAAAATTAAAGAAAAGAAACCAATATAATCAAAAGAAAAAAATTAAAAATAGACAATCAAGAAAATTGCAAAAACATGTAAATGATAAATGAATGTTTTTCACAATACAATTACTCTTAATGAAATGCTGAAATCGATGTTTAAAAAGTTTTTGTATATTTACTTGAAAATCAACCATATTACTCTTAAGAAACTCAAAGAAATCATGGTGTTTCAATCAGAAACAAAATGTTTTCCAAAATTTATTTATTTTACATAAATTGCAAGTTAATTTTTGGCCGCATGTTTTGCTTATTAATTTGTAACGTAGGTTTATGGGACCGATTATAAAAAAATACATGTGGTTTTGCTTGTTCCTTTAATGAGAAAAACTTCAAAAAAGGACTTGTTTTGCTAACATATGATCCACAGACAAGGAATTTCTTAAATAAATAATGACGTAACGTTATTTAGGTCATCGCTTTGAATGTCGAAAACGTGTGCACCGTAAAGCCGGGCCCAGACGAGTGTAATGTAACATGTAACATAACGCGTAATGTAACGCGAATTCTTTGTGTGGACAGTGCTACGAGCATTACATGTAACGCTCGCAAGCCTTTCCGGCGGGTTTTTGGTGCGAACACAAAGGCGTTCGCAGTTCTCGTTTGGACGGCGTTCGTGGTGGGTTTGTCGTGGAACGTGAATAAAAATGTGGACCGACGAACAAACGTTGGAACAAATATACGTAAATAAAAGCAGCACCAGCTATCACAACCTTGTTCGACATCTTCGTCAGAATAACTACGAATTGCCCTTAAACCAAAGATTTGCATGCAAGATTCGCGTAGAGTTCGTATGCCGTCCACACTGTTTACGCTAAATTACACGTAATGTTACATTACACGTTACACTCGTCTGGACCCGGCTTAAAGCGAACACAAATGCTTCTTGAACTGTTAAATTTTTGGGTTTGTATCTATTTGTGATTTTAAAATGTATTTGAACTATGTAGCTTGAACGGCCTTAAAAGTTACAAAACACATCAGTTGCCTTCTTACCGATTTTCTTTACGTAGGGACACAATACACTTTTCATAGAATAAGGTTTTGTCCTCTTAAGGACTCCCTTTGTCTTCATTGGATGATTTAAAGAATAGTGATTGTAAATGCAATTTCATAACAATAGGCGACAGAGTTTTTCTTAATAACTAGAAGAGAATTAGTTTTAAAACGAATTCCAAATTTTTCCCACCGGCTTTTCTTCCACGGCTTCTCTTTCCGTAAGCTTTTTTCCCTCGGTTTTTTTCCGCCGGCTTTTTCTGCAGCCTTTTATTCGCATTGTTTTTCCAATGTTTATAATGACATAGTAGTAAATACCGTTCCAAATCTATTAAAAGATAATTTCATTGACGATCATGAATCGTAAAAAAAAATCTTCTTTTACCGGAAAAAAAAACTTTTTTCAACTTCTACGTAAATACAAAAATGACAAGTATCTAATGTCGATAAGTCGATAAACAATGTAACTCTAGCCATCACCTTACCTATAATTGGAAACAACGTCAGTTTGAAAAAGACGTAACATTTGTTCAATTAATCGAGTACGAAATAAACATATAGAAACTTTAGAACACATTTTATTCTGTTTAAGATACTGGAAATAACACTATTCAATTAGCCAAAATGAAAAAAAAGGTTAACGTCTAAGTAAAAAGCTTCGAATATTTGATTGCCCGATCGACTGGCCAACTGTATTTAAGGGAATGATTCTTTAAATATCAACATATTCAAAGCATGAATCAACGCGCAACGTCTCGCCTTAAAATACAAAGAGAACCTTTTATTTAGACTATTTCAAGGAAACAATTGCGAGATCACAATTTGTTTAGTTTTTGATTCATATTTTTAGGTCAAATGGTTTGAAAATATAAATGTAATACGTTTAAATAAGTACAATTTTTAGGTCGCTTATCTTCATAGGTTTTTACATAACTCTAATGACCAGTTGTATAAACCTCGATCAAGCTGAACTGTGGGTTGAAGACAATGGTTGTCATGGTAATACTATTGTGTTCCCGAGCCCACGGCGACTTGTTTGAACACCAACAACCTATGTCGGTAACGAGTTTATAAATTTGTATAGTTGAGGGGGGGATATTATTCTAAATTCGTATTCTACGTTCCATGACGAGTCGTTTGAGTACCTACAACCCATTGTACAAAAAAAGTTTATGATTCTTGGTGGTGATGGGAGTGTGGATGTCTTTCAACGGTTTAAGCCTCTTGGGAGGTGTGACTAACACATACATATCAAAGTTTTAAGTTTCTGGTGGAAGGGGAGATAGTTTGCCCGATTTTAAGCTTCCTGGTGGTAGGTGGTGGTGGGCCACTTTAATTTCGTGTTATACGTTCCATGACAAGTCGTTTGAGTACCCACAACCCATGGTTCAAACAAGTTTATAAATCTCAGTGGTGGTGGGAGTGGTCATGATTTTCAACGGCTTAAGCTTTTGGGGAGTGGGACTAACACATACATTTCAATGTTTTAAATTTCTGGTGGAAGGGAAGTAGTTTGCTTGGTTTAGCGCTTCCTGGTGGTGGGTGATGGGGGTCACTTTATTTTCGTGTTCTGTGTTCCATAGCGAGTTGTTTGAGTACCCACAGCCCATGGTTGAAACAAAGTTTATAAATCTCGGTAGTGGTGGGGTGGGCATGATTTTCAACGACTTAAGCTTCTTGGGGAAGTGTGACTAACACATACATTTCAATGTTTTAAATTTCTGGTGGAAGGGGAAGTAGTTTGCTTGGTTTAGCGCTTCCTGGTGGTGGGTGATGGGGGTCACTTTATTTTCGTGTTCTGTGTTCCATAGCGAGTTGTTTGAGTGCCCACAGCCCATGGTTGAAACAAAGTTTATAAATCTCGGTAGTGGTGGGGGTGGGCATGATTTTCAACGACTTAAGCTTCTTGGGGAAGTGTGACTAACACATACATTTCAATGTTTTAAGTTTCTGGTGGAAGGGGAAGTAGTTTGCCTTGTTGAAAGCTTCCTGGTGGTGGGCGAGGGTGGGCAACTTTATTTTCGTGTTCTATGTTTCAAGGCGAGTCGTTTGAGTACCCACAACATAGATGGGACATAAACTTTAGTTTCCGGTGGTGGAGGGTGAAGGGTGGTTTTAGTTTGTCGTCCAAATCCGTTGGGTTAATTTTTTTGTTCGTAAGTTTTTTCTAGTCCCAAAAGTGCTGTTATAACAAATCCCGATATTGCCTATTAATTCAAGGTCCGGGTTGGTACTTAGGTAGCACCTGAGGGCTTGTCGCTAGGATCCGTTTGTGCGAAAATCTTTTCTGTTGGAGTGCAGGGAAATCGCACGCCGCGGACCCGTTTCCGCGGCCTCGTAACCGGGTCTGTGCCGCGGGATTTCCTTACGCTTCCGATTAGATTAAAGCGAGCGGTGTAGGTGGTTTTATGATTCTTAGGGGGAGTTATCCCCACTTTTTGACGATTTAGGGTTCTTGGGAGGGCGTTAAACATAAATTCAAAAGTTTTATTTTTCTTGTGGGCAAGGGAGAGAATTTGTCTGGGTTTAGGTTTCCTGGTGTTGGGTGTTGCTGAGTCACTTTAGTTTCGTAATCTACATTCCATGACAAGTTGTTAGAGTACCAACAACCCATAGTTAAAACGAGATTTAAGTATCTCGGTGGTGGTGGGAGTGGGCATGATTTTCGACGGTTTAACCTTCTTGAGAGAGCAGGTCAATGAAACACCATGTCCTTAGTTGAGCCAACGTTTTGACTGGCGTACGCAGTCTAAAGAAAAAGTGCACAGTCAATGACTCATTTAGAATTTAATGAAATTTTCTTAAAGTAAACAACAAATGTATCGATATTGAATAAAGAAACATGTTTTTTTTACTTATTTAAGTACCACTAAATTGATCTGTTTGATGTAACTAATAACGGTGAAATGATAATTAACGTCCAGGACAATCCTGGAAGTCAACGAATGTCCCGGAAGTTTACGCTGCTCTAATAAAATGGTCCTGGAAAGCATCACTTGACATATACAGGCAGTCTCCTAAAAAACGCCGCAAGCCATAACTTCGTTATTTATAGTTTGATGTCAAAAAACAAAATAGTTATTTGTGTATCAAGGCTGTAAAGAAGGTTTTTTCGGCCGCTCTGATTGTTGATGACCGAGGCGTCAAAATGAACTTCTTCCTGTTTGCGATAAATCAATTGTCAATATGGATTTCAAAAGTATTATTCTCCTGCTTCAGTTTACCGCTGAAACGTTTATTACCAATCAAAATGGATAAGAGGCCCACTGTTAAAGATAGGGGCAATTTTGTAAAAATTTTCAAAAAATAAAGATATCTGAGAAACAGTTAAAAATAAGTATAGAGAGACCTAATGAAACTCATCATAAAATTTTCTCATAAACCGAAAATAAAATAATGTACTGGGTATTCTATTTAAAATCACTAAGTTCATGGCGACTTCCGGTAAAACCTGAAGTGGTGTGACATTGAAAATATTTTTAAATGAAAGGAAATCTTGAATAACTTTAAATCCCAAAATATCAAACTTATAAGTTTTTCTTACTCCAAAACTTCTAACGAACGGCTACGGTGAGAAACACTGTATAAGTAAGCTACCTATTAAGTACAATAATTGGCTATAACAATAGGGCAGTCAACGAATATTATAATATTATAATTTTTCATACTAAACGTCTCAAATCATCCATATTCGGTCAATTTTTTTACAGAGGTCAAAAAGTCACGAAAATAAAAAATCACAAATACCAAATATTCCTTAAGTCTTTTGGCATACCACGGTGTTTGCGGCTTCTTACTAGGGTTGATATTTTTCAAGTACCGGAGTGTGTAAAGGGTGAAAATCGAACACTGTCTATTATCGCTGATATCTCCTTCTGGTTTATTCCTATTTAAATTTTTTTATTGACAATTTTTTGAGATCCCTAGTGCGTAATTCCAGTATTTTTTATATTTTAGTTTTTTAATTTACAACATGAAATTAGAGCTTGAATGTTAAATTCTCTCTTACAGTTTGGGCCATTATGATTCACTCTGTAATGATTCGGGGTGACAATTTTCCTAATGGGCAAGAAATATATTTTTAAGCAGTTTAAAAAACCGTGATGACTTAATTCAAAATGTAGACATATTTACACGTAATAACTGTTCGCTTCCTTCTTGCGGTGTACGGAACTCCAAAGCAAGTGGAGTCAACTAACAGCTACAGTTATACCCGTTTTGAAAAACAAAGTCAGCTAAACAAGCCTGTTCAACTGTCTTCTCTGCCTTTCACGTTTAGTGCAACCAAACAACATATTCGTCAGGTATATCAAATCAAATTTTATTGTTCTTTTATATATAAACAAAGTAGTCAGGTATATCACCAAGTACAGAAATAGTTCGGCAACCAACTGCCTCCACAAGACTGGGGATGGACCTTTAATATAAATTAATTGGAGCCAATAAAGAGTATACGGCCACTTGCTCCATGAAGCACTTCTGAACACAATATTCTGCAATTGCATGAATGGCTGCTCTTCAAATTGCGGATGCCAAAAGGTTGAACTGCACTGTCCTGCAGTATGTGGCAACTGTCCGGCAGATTGTGCCTAAATGCAGCACTGGACACGCAGGGTGATTTGGAGGACTCAAGTGAAAATGAAAGACCTGACTCCTCTCAATCGCAAATAATACAAGACGATGGTGTACGTATTCCAGAGTATTACGAAATATATGAAGCTGAAACAGATGAAGAACTAATTGCTGCATGGAAGTAGTTGAAGACGAATAAACCTATAAGTGGATTACGCTTCTAGGGGACACCGCGGTAAAAAAACGAACCGAGCACTCCAACTCAAGGGCGTACTGGAAACGAGCGCACATACTCAACCTGTAGTAGTATTGAAAAACTGAATTTTTGTAATTATAAGCAAATTGATCAACGGTACAGTAAAAACCGGGTGTGCAACTAAATGAGGTTTCAACACTCTAAAAACTAAAGGTGGTCAATAGGAAAATTGCCACCCCAATCATTAGAGCGTGAATCATAATGGGTCAAAGTGTAAGACATAATTTAACATTCATGCTCTAATTTCTTGTTGGAAATTTAAAAAAAAATACTAGAATTACGCACTAGAAATCTCAAAAATTATCATTAAGAAAAAATTAAATAGAAAAACGGGAAGAAGTATCACCGATGATAGACAGCGCGCTTTTCACGTTTTACAGCCTCGATTCTCGGAAAGTATCAAGCCTAGAAGAAGCCGTAAACACCATAGCATGTTAAAAGACCTAAGGAATATTTGGTAATAGAGGAATTTTTTATATAAAAAATTAAATATAACTAATGACGGTTAAAGTATACTTTATCTGTTAATAATGGACCTGGAAGTTGACATTTCATATAAAAAACTTCCAGGACAGTCCTGGAACTTGTCCTTAATATAAAAATGTTCCAGGACAGTCCTGGAATTCAACGAATGTCCCGGAAGTTTACGCTGCAGTGCTGAAATGGTCCTGGAAAACATCACTTGACATATATATATATATATATATATATATATATATATATATATATATATATATATATAATAATCAACATTTTTGGTGTAAATAACAAATTTAAGATCGGAACTATATAAGGAGAATATTTAACCGCGAGTAATAACAAAACAGTAAAATTTCATTGCAATTTTCTATTGAAATTTTAATAAGCCACAGAATCTAAGATGGTAGACAGCTTAATCATTTTATGTACAATAAAATTTAATTAATGTTAAGAATCTAATAAACAGATAATTTACAAGCGTCCAAACTTTCTCACATTATTGTGTAAGTTTCTATAATATATTTAACGTCCTTATTAGTTAGATGGTAGTAATTATCTTATAACCAAACAGGCTTGTTTTATTATTTAAGCTACCGTCAGTTTATTTCACCGTTTCCGTTTTACTCTGCGTTTTAATAAAATTAGTAAACAAAGAAAGTTTTTTTACGATAAAATCACTAAAATAATTAACGTTAAGCGTTTAATATCGCTTAATTAAATTGTGTAATGAAAATTACCTAATGATTTATTAAGAGTTTTGTCAATCAATTTAGATGGACCATCCATAGTTTCAATTTTTGTAGTCCTTCACTGTCGCGTGATTTAAAAATTTTTCTCCTGTTTGAACAGGGTTTTATGTCAAGCAAAACGTCTAAACGAACTAAAACGTGTTGTTGGAGAAATTGTGCTTTTTCTCATTCGTGGGCTTTAAAGCACCCGATTCACTCGCTTTAAAAAAACCTATGGGAAGTACAAAATGAAACTTGAGAATAGTATACTACTCTAATAACTTAAAAAAAATAAATTTTTACGTAACGTAAATGGGATTAGAATATCATTTCCATGGATAGCGGAGTTACATACTATAGGGCGCATATCCACGGCACTATGTTACGCAATTCTTTGTCATAAAATATTTGTATGCACTTGACACTGTAGTTACTGACACACTATAGCCTTTCAAGAGAAACATACACGTTTTGCTTGAATAACCTATTACATTTGTCTGTCCTAAAAATTTTCAGTTTTAGGCTAAAGTCTGTTTGGCCCTATTTATCTATGTTTTGAAAATATTTAATTAAATAGTGTTTCGTGCTATATTTTGTACCTGGTTTATTATCCAGTATTTTTACCTGACTACTAGACTTCTAAATAGTAATTTCCCAAATATTTTTACACATTTCTTGTATTTTATATGGTTACCTATTGTTCTGGGTTCGGCAACGTGATCAATTCTACATTTTTTAGAATGCTGAGAAATGTGTTTTTTTCTAAGCAGATTTTCATTGTAAAACCAGGGTAGAATCGCAGGGGTTTTCTTTGAGTTCGAGTGAGATTTTATCTCATCTTGTACTTCATGGATAGATCTGCTAAATAATTTAATATGAAATTCTGAAAACTTGGTTTATATTTTAAAAACGTCAGACTCCCGGTTTTACCGGAAATAAATACTAACTCAAATGGAACACTAGGTATATTATTTTTATTTTGGATTCCTTATCAAATTTAAAGTAAACTTTATTAAGGTCTTGTACTTCAAAATTTGGCATTAATTGGCTTGAGTTATTAGTTTATTTTATATCTAAAGTTCTACTCTCAAAACATAAATGAGAAATATTCTTGGATTAAATTCAAATAACGTAAAATATTTCAACGTATTTTCTTCAAACCCAATAAGGTAAAACATGTGTACGTAGGTGTTTGAATGTAATCTGAATATAATCTGCTCTAATCCCTGACGTCGCTAAACTACAGCCATCAGTTTGTTTAATTACATTTTTATGCATATCTTTAATTATTCCTCAATGTTTAATAGCTTTTTTATGTATAAGAATATACTAAAATGTATACCGGGTGATACACATAGCCAGTCGGTTAGAAAGTTATCGACTCTTTCAAATTCTATTAATCTGAAATTCGGTAAATGATCATAATCGATTATAGTCTAACTAAAACATTTTCAAAATGCCGGAACTTTCAAATATACCGCAAATTGATGTCACCTTTGTTTGTAAAAATGGAATTATCTCTTTTGAATTAATACGTTAATTCTGTATTAAATTGAATGGTCAGCACGATCATATTATCAAGACATGTGTAATAGTTTTTGGCAAAGGTTTGAAGAACATTCATTACTTTTGAACCAACGAAGATAAATAGATTATTGTTTCTGTTTTAATTTCTAGTTATTCAGCCGATATTTTGTTGTTGCTGACACATGTGACATAAACTTGGATTAAAAGTAGTTGAATACCACGTGATGTATGACGTAAATCCGTACCATACCAGTTTTTACAAAATTTTTTGTATGCATTACGAATTTTATAAGAAAAATATTTTCGTATGTTGGTATACCTTTCCAGGGTTGCCAGATCTTTTTTCAGTTTCTGAGGTTACGTGAGTTTGTTAGAGTCTTCGTTTTGTACATTTAAATTTGTTCTTTTCAGAACAAATATATTATTATTTTGCCAGTAAGGTGTTTTTACCATTAAGTAATGTTCGGGAGGTATGTTTAAAAAATAACTTAATTAAATAAAATGCTTGCAACTTGTTTGTAGCGAGTAGCAGCTGCGTTAAATATTAGTGTTTCTACCATACATAGAGAAGTCAGAAAAAAGTTAACGATGGAGTAGCTGGTTCACAATCGAAAAGGAAAATTTCACGACCTGTAACTGATTGAAGGGTGCTATTAGGAACACAATTTATGAAATGTATGAAAATGTAAGTAAGAAAACTTAAAAATCATTTATAAATATTGTATTAATATGTGTGAAACTTCCCTAAACACCATTTTAAAAAATATATCAAAAACATAATCATAGAAGAGGTTTAATGGAGCTGCCCGTTGTTATACTGAAATACATACGATTTTTGAAACATTATATATGAATTCAACAAGAAGGCATTTTTGATTTTGTCTATTTAGATGAAACTTGGATATTCCAAAATGGATTCATTCTTGGCAGGATGATGATTTAAAAAGTGTGAAAGCTACAAAAGTTGATGGAAAAACTTAGTTATGCTTAATCTGTTTATAATTTTAATTGAACTTCTATGATCACCAGGTACAGGATTATTCGTTATATTTTGACTCCCACCTACAGCTCTTATAATGAGTTTGAGAGAAAAACTTTAAATGCAAAAGTTTTAGATTTGTTCACGTAGAATCTTTTGGTAATAGAAGAAATAAAAAATTGACTTAATAACATTGTAAAAATTAATTGAGTTATATTTTTTTAAATGGAACACCCTGTATATTATTATCTCAAATGAAAGGTCTTTTTGTTCTGATTTCTAATATATATAATTTGTTGGCATTCGATTCAGCCACTTTTAACATATTTGAGTTTATAACTTATTGTTCCTGGAGATCAAGTCGCCTTGAAAACGTCTATCAAATGGGTCATTCGGAGAAAGAAAAGAGTCAAAAAATAAGCTTATTTTATTCAAATATTCGCGTTGCGATAGGTAGACATGAATATTATCAAATATACCCGGGCAGAAGGATCCCGTCAGTGAATACTATTAATAATAATTAATAAATTAAGAAGATATTTTCAGAGTATTTCATCACAATATGCGAGCATCTGCCTTCTGTGTTGAAAGAAACCTATAGGAGTAGAATTTATGATGTTTAGGTTCGTTGAATTTTGCTACATGTCTTTCCAAAAATCTTTTCCCATCAGGATTTTCTTAAAAATAATAAGTAGGTATAATTTGAAAGAAATTGTAAAGGGATATTTCCATGACCTTGAAAGTAAAGTAAAATATTAAACTAAGACGCCATTGCGCTCTTTAAAGTGTATAAAAATGTTCAGAACACCCAGGTGGAGCACAACATTGGTTAAAGTTGGTGCAATATTGACAAATATTGATACATAGATCATCGATTTCTGATAAATAACCAATATCCGCCCAATATAAATTATCACATTTGATGTAATGTTATTACAACAATGTTTATTATCCATTTTGGATTTACGGCATTGTAGTAAATAACATTGGTTAAACATAAACTTGTTGAATTATTGACAGTACTGGCAGCACTACATGCCACCAATATAACGAAGATAAAATAAAATATATATGGATATATTAACATAAGGACAATATCACGTTTTCACACTTAACCCAATATAATAACACCAATGTGTATGCAACCAATATTGTATTATTAATATTACAATTACAACATTAGTAAAACATAGATTTATCAAAGTATTTACAATATTGGTTTTACATTGAACCGATTAATCTTGCAAAACATTTAACCCAATATTATAACTACGATGTTTTTCCAACGTAACACCATTATACTACTATTATTAATGTTTTACTTAAAACATTGGTAAAAACAGATTTATCATAGTATGAAGAATATTAGTTTTACTGTGTATCATCAATATAAATTCAATAAAGGAAAATCTTATATAGATAAATCAATGTTGGGACGATATGATGTTTTAACATTTTACCCAATATTTGTTAACCTCTACAAATTCTCTTATTAGGCCAAATGAAACACATGTCAACTTGAGTAGTTCAACATTCAACCAATACTTTCAAAGAGATTAAACCAATATTCACCTCTAATATGTATACTATCTGAATTTATCGACATTGGTATAATATGTTTCTACTAATTTATGTGGTGCCAATGTTGCTGCAATAATATCTTTCACCAATGTTTGACCCAATATGGGTTGTTACGTACGAAGTGAAAATCAAGCAATGAAAAAAAAAAATCAATTATATCCAAAGTTTTACAAACTTGTCAACTAAAATCGTTTACAAACGTGCAAAGTACAAACGTATTTATCTACTCACAGATATGTTACAAAAGGACAGATGAGAAAGGACAATCTATATACAAAATTGTCAATTTATCGCACCAGTCACTATTCATTTTATTTTTTATGCCACAATAGATCCTTCCAACCAGTGTTGCAAAACAACCCATGAACCAAATATTTTATGCTTCCAACCAGTTCAGAACGACGGTTTTTCCACTACTTAAACGACGGTTTTTCTCCGTCATATGCGAAACATCAATGTAAAAGTAAAATTGCTACTGATTCGTTTTTGTATATCGATCAGTAATCGGAAACAACTTAACTTGCACAAATTTGCAGTTCCTGGCGAACGACAAAAGTATGTTTTCGCACGTACCAACAAACAAAAGGATAATAACTTAAAAGTTTATGCATGTAAAATAAAATTATGATAAGAATATGTACAAGGACGTAACATTGGTACTACCTAAATTATTTATATCGGTGCAATATTTCAATTTTACACAATGCCAATATTGCAGCCCTATCAACCGTCAATATTTTTTGATAACATTTTATCAAGATTGGCATAATGCATTCTTTAAAGGAAGAATTACTACATATGGTTGATAATTTTCCAAAAGTTTCGATTCGACACTGTAAAGATTTAATTAAAAATGGTGAGATAGGGAAGTAGTGTTTGATGAAGGCAATATAACTCTAATTATTAATTTAAATGAGGACAGTAGTAATTCCTATTGATTAATACCTTGTTTAGCATCTTTGTAAATTTAAAATAAGAGCAACAATTGTTGCAGGAATATATTCGTGTCAAACAAAACAAACAAAAACCCAATTGCCTTAAGTATAGGGTTACGTTAGGTACACATTATTTGAAATTGTAGAAATATAAACTTTATTATAACAACACTCATAAATAAATAAATTTTGTTACATGGCTTATACAGCGGCAATGTTATTCTTTAGGGAATCCACCGTCTTGAGCTAAGCTTTTTGATATAATTTGTCATACCAAAGCTAGCCTAAAGATAATTTGTGTGATACTACGAATGCTCAGCTTGTCAGTGCTCTACTTGTTCGTAGGTAATAGTTTCATTCGGTATAAATTAAAATGTTAAGTGTGTGGGTTGTAAGTGTTGTAAATTGTAGTGTCGGTATAGTAGTTTCAAGATCTGGTGGCGGTTGACCTTCATTTAGATGCGCGGCGGGTTTTAGATAAGCATACTTTCCGAATACGTAGAACCGAATTAAATTTTCTGCGCATGGAGGGGCAACCGCCAGGAGATCTGAAAACTATTATACTTACCTCAAGAACAATGTGAACAATACAGTAAGATTTACAAATTTTTTTAGAGAAGGTATCATTTGGGAAATTGACATTTTGAGAGAATCAAGAAATTACGGGCAAGTTTTTTCTAATGTTTTCTACCCATTTTAAATATATACAGGTTATTCAGGTCCTGTTTTTCAAAACCTACACTGACCTGTAATTCAACAATTAAAAGGATTCACAAAAAAACCGATAACCAAATGAAGCACTTTGCGGCGAAATGATCAGCTCGCTAACCTGCGCTCACATTGTAATATGTTACATTACAGTAATTTGTTACAAGGTATTGGTAGTATTGCGTTTATATTATAATAACGTTGTAACAAGTAAGACTTCGTTTTATATTTTAAAGTGTAACTTCTGCTGTTGTTCGAAACATCTGCCCTACTACTGGCATGACCATATTCATATCCCTAGGCCTAAACCATTCAATAAAAATAAATTATTAAAATTCAATTACATAGTTAGAATTTCATATCCTTCAAACATTAACGTACAAGTGATGGAACATAACCTCATTCAAATTACTTTATCGACTTGGCAACATTGCAGAATATGACTGCATACATTTCGATGCTTTCATCTACTTTTAGGATTACTTTATCTCATTCGCCTACTGTTATTTTATATTGTAATAAATTATTAGTAACTACTACATAATGATATTTAAAATGGCTCTAAAATTTAATAGTCATAAATTTAGCTGTTGAAAAAAAAATAAGTACTTGACTTTGAAAAATTGCATTAGGCGAATGAGATACGAAAGAAATGTAAGCAGTGATTTAAAATGTCGGCCGAACCTCTAAAAATCATAACATAAAAAATAATTTATTTGTCTTCAATAATTCAACAGTAACGGCCTTAAAGAACGCCTGCAAATCGGTTTTTTGTATAAAATGCCAAAAACTATGTCACATGACTTGACAATACGATTTAAAGTAGAATTAAGATATGAAATCAAAATAGAGTTACTCCGGATTAAATTGCCGGACACGAGTTCCGGTACTCTTCAGTAGTTGTTGCCCTTTAAATTTAACGCTTTGAAATAGTAGGTTACTGTTATTCTTTATATGTAATAAACCGAACGTATTTGCTTCTATGATGGTTCAATGAACGCTTTGATTGTAAAACATTTAGAAACAATAAGCAATAAAATGTAATTTCATAGTACATACTATTAAAAATAGTTAAATTAAACATTAAATTTATAAATAAAATTATTTTTTACACGATCAAGCGTAAAATTGAGTTTTTAACCCCATTTTGGGCGTAAAGTAGAACATTTTGCCCGCGGGCTTAAAAGTGTTACTTTTGCGACCGTAGGCTTTGGTTTTTAAATCGTTAAAATTGATCTAATGTATTGTTGGATGCAACCAAATCGCAATTATTGGTGTATATTGTATTGACTATTCTGTATTCAACTGTAACAATATTGTAATGATTGATACGCTTGTTAAAAACTGTATTCTGTAAAGGTTTATGTGCAATTCGCACTTCACACTTCACAGTGCTTCTATTTCACTGCATGAATGCAGCCATCCTTCTTAAAACTTTAGTAGTGTAATCTCCTTAACCTAACCTTAATCATTTTTCTTCTATTTTTCCCTTCCTTTATTTTCTATTTGCTTATTTTAGTCCTGTTATCGCTTGTTCTCTATGATTTTGCATTCCGTTTTATTATTTCCATCGTAATCCTACTCCTGTATGACAAAACAGTTTTTATAAGGCTAAACACATTTCGAAATCTTTGTTTCGGGTAAGCATAAAATAAGTGTGTAATTTATTATTAATACTCTGCTTGTATTTTAGATTAACAACATGTGGAATGCAATTCAAATAAGGTCGTTTATTTCCAAAACATAGGCCAGACTAGACCTTCACAATCATTAAAACAGAACCTAAATTGTCAATGTCGTCAATGGATAGCTGCGACAATTCCTCTCTGCCGCAAGTCCCAGCAATTCCAATGATTGAAGCCACCTAATTTTTTTATATTATGTTAGGTATAATATTATTAATGAAAACAATTTACTTACTTTCATCATTAAAAATCGGAGATTCTATAATAAATTTTAAAATTCGTCCCCTTGTTAAAATTTTTAATTTTTAGGTTTGTATCCGTCCCAATTTCTTTTAGGAATACAGTTACTTTTTGAAATTGCTTATTTCTAGATTTTCATTAATTGAGATAGCGGCCTTCAACATTGAATAAATCGACCAAGGTGTTGATGATTTAAATACTTCTGACTTCTCAAATAAATATGCTAGAAGCACATTTTTGATGTTTTGCCTTTTTCCGAGACACCACTTAATATAATCATCGTAAGCTTTTTTAGAAATTTTCAGCGATTTTTGACCTCCTCAAAGGACTAGCGACCACTTCTGATGGCGTACAAGATATCGAAAAATCTTCCATGTTTTTGTTAAATAATAATTTGATGCTTGCAATTTTACAATATGACAGTCACTGTGAGTGACAAATGAAAAATTATGTAAGTCACCTATGATGGTAATAATACAGTAGATTAACGCAATTTGTAAATGTTTTTACTTTTTTGTATACGAAAATAATGAAACGTGTAAAAAATTATGTATGCAGCTCGGTCGTAAAGCTCGCTCGGGCACAACGTACATTCCTCTGGACCTAAAACAGCTACTTTACGCCCTTGCTACATAAATAACTATTAGACACGGTCTTGAAAGTACTTATGTCTGATTTACATCGCATTTTGTCAACGAAAAAAGTGGCCAAAAGAAAATTCTGGAAATTACTTTCAGGTTTTTATGGTGACCGCTAAAGAGGGTAACCGTTACCTTGCATTAAAAAAATGTTGTTTTTCGGAAAATCGTCTTATTGAGATAAAAAACATTTTTTGCCATATCTCAAAAAATGTAGAGTAGAGGATGTCCAATAAATAAATATCTGTGACTTTAGAACGGCTGAACGTGTATCGTTGATATTGATATTAGTTTTTTTTTAATACAAAGATAGCAAAATGATGTCCAACAAGCTAATGTAAACCTGGTTTCGAAATCTATTTCCTAACTTTAGTTTCAGTTGCTCATAAAAATAATATCTTATTATAAATATTAAATTTCAAAAATCGATTAATTAGTGTGTAATAATGCCAGTGTCGTAGTAAAAATCGTATGTTATTCCTCAACTTTCCCGAAATTAGTTAATAATTTCCGGATTTTCTTTCGGTTACTTTATACTAAAATACCATTCACGCTTAATTTAGGCACCCTGGACACGACAAAAAACCTTATTTAAAGATTAGCTGTCCAATTTCGTAATTATCAAAATAGTATTCCATGTAACTAGACAATATAAAGCACATTTTGTGGAAAATATGTTTGAAAACCCACTAAAACTGTTCTCATTCAAAAATGGAACTAGTTACAAACTAATTATAGTAATTAATAAATTAATTATGTAAAAAAAGTTGAATAACATTTATAAACTAAACTCGTTCAAATTATAAAAAACTAAACCATAATTTATGCGAATATTAACATTTAAAAAACGTATGTAATTTGATTAGTGTCATATTATACCCGCACTTAATGTATAACTGTACACTTGAAAATTCTTAGGTGTTAAATTACAGCTTTTAAAAGGTAACGTTCTTGTTAGCAAACCACTTCGTTTAATTATTTCTTGTTGTTTAGAAAAAAACAGTTACTTTGTTTTGCAAATTGACCTTTACTATTGTGATTGCAATTTTAATTTAAGCAACATCTTTGGTTTTATGGGTAACGTTGCATACATGTTTTAGAATAGTATTACCTGTTGCACCTGTTTATTGTTTTAAACAGTTTTTCTTCCTCATTACGTTGCGTGAAGGTCGCGATTGCAGTTTTTATGGATGTTTTAACCTACTTTATGTTGCTTAGTAAAACAAATGCATACATTGTCAAAGAAAAAAAGGAAAAGTGTCCCCTTAATGCCCTTTCTTTTTTGATAAATTAAAATTTAATAGAAAATAGGTGGGAGGTCCGGATCCTGATTAAAAAATATTACTTATACACATATTTTTTCAAATAAAAGTTGTTAGTGCAATGACACACGTCTTTTGTTTAAACAATTTTTGATTCCATGCTCAATTACAACGTGATCTCACGTGATTTTTATTTAACCTTATCTTAAAGAGCAATAATTACACAAAAACTTATAGATGAAATATTATTGAATATTTTATTTTCTACAACTTTATCTTAACTTTTTTCTAAAACGCAATTTTCTGTTTATTGTTTGTGAAGCAAAATTTTCTAAGTGAATTTCAGTCTTAAACCATTTTCAAGGGAGCAAGGGATTTTTGCGTATTTTCTATATAAAGTAACAATTTACAAACGGAAGCAGAAAAAGATTTTTGTATTTAATTAAATAGCGCCAACAGATTAAATAAAAAATGTACAAATTCCATAACAGCATTCTAATGTTGGGTTACAACACCGTCAATTCTTTAAGTTTTTGTTATGGCACTTACTTTTGAAAATCGACATTTCAAAAGTTGTTGTTTAAATTAGTTTTACACAATTAATTGTGTAAAATAGAAAACAACAATTATATAATAAAAATAAATAAATTAAGTTAAGTTTATATGGAACACCAACAATCCAGTTTTACGAAATCGTTCAATGAAAGCACAGACAAATTCACAATTATAAAACTCCTATTAGTTATAATTGTCTTGATATAAATTATTGAGGCAAATAAACAATACATGTTATTAAATAAATTTTACATGGGTGCTAAAACCCTTTGAAATCATTTTACGACAATGTACATTTTAATTAATTTTGGAAACAGCTTAAATATGAAACCAAAAAAGTATTAATAATATTGATTTATGTACATGTATAAATATCTTACTACCTACCTATGAGTAAATACTTTTTCTAAATTATTTAAAATTTATTTCTTTTCAATTTTACGTTCGTCTTTAATTTGCTCAGATAATAACTTACATGCAAATGAATTTAATTACTTTTAATACGGACTATTATAAAAGGCATGTACTTACACGCAATGCTCACACATACTACTAGCGTGAAAGAAAATATACATTACAATATAAATAATAAGGTATAAAAAATACTATATTTACGTTTTCAATAAATATTTACAACAGGCATTTATTTACTTAATTAAAAATCCAGACGAAACAAAATATTCATATCGTGTAAACAGTGCGTGACAAATAAATGTACAGCTTAAGGGGTCATTGCAAAACTTAATCTAAATTTATAGAATACAGTCATGAAGTAATTAATAAAGTAGATGAGTTATTCTCTCAATTATACTGAAGTATATATTTTTTTCAAATTCATAACATTTCCGTGCATGGGGTAACTAAAACATACAAAACAAGTCATTAGGGAATTGAAAAGTGCTTCAGTGATTTAATGTGACCAGTGATATCCGCTAATTTATGATTACAAGATGTTACTTACATAGCATCCACAAGTGACGAAGAATTTTATCCACGAAAAAGTTTGCTGCCCGAGCTAAAGGCGAGTGCTTCTAATCATTTGAGTGGATACAAATCTTTACTTGCGAGTATAATACTGTACTTTATCTATGATAATGCACACAAATTAGAATAAAACTAATTCTTAGTTCGATATATTTTTAATTTTTTAACATGAAACATTATGGATTGAAAGTAAATTAAATTTGATACAATGAAATAGTTAATCGAAATTTCATTGGTTGAATTTGAAAGTTTCGCCAATGAAATTCTGAATTAATTAACTAATTGAAATTAAATTGAACCGACTTTCTATACCAACTGATCGAAGAAACTTGGCGCTAATCATCGTTTTAATTATAAATGTTAATCGTGAAGTTTGAACAATTACTAAAAAAGTTAAACGAGGGTCTTCGATAGAATTAATACAATTAGTTTTCTTATAGTTACGGTACTGTTAACATTTGTAGTTGCGTATTCAAAATTATTTACAGATGTGCTAGTAGTGGCTCTGTTAATTTATTTTAAAATCGTATCCCCTATTCGAAGATTACTATTTAAGTTGTTGTCGATGTACCCTTCTCTTACACTTGTCAATCTCCACGTTCCATGGCGTTTAAGAGTGGTGATGTCGCCACCTCCATCAATCAAAAGTGTGACAGATGATCATTGTAGGCAATGTCCTGTATATAATTGCCGATTTTCAAGTTGTTAATGCCTATTTATTGCATCACAAAATAACTTAAGGAGGTTGTATACTTTTATGCTCTCCACTTTAAAAAGGCTTCATAAACACACTCATATTTTTCGCCGAGATTTTTGTGGTAGATTGCGAATGCCAATTGAAGTACAAGATATTTTATTTCCGACACCTTAACGTTATAGTTACAAAAAAATTAAAAATATTTATGTTTTAGTCAGCGATATTTTTGCTTACGAGTATATTCTGTAAATGTTCGTTCGTGAAGGATACGTTGCGTACCAATTCTTGTTTTGATAATCATATTTTAGTAGAACAGAGAAAATGAGTAATGGTGTCAGCTCACCTATTGAAAGGCGGATCTGCGCTAAAACCGCCCGATAACATTATACAATTTCTTTAAAAGAAACGTTTTTTTCAATTTTCAAATACAATTCCGATTCCGGATAACTTTTTCAAAATAAGAATGCAAAAATCAACAAAAGGTGCAGCTAAGATCTTAAGCTACAACTTTCATTTGAACAATTTTGAATATTTTCATTTGTTACAAAGGTAAAGATTTTTAATAGATCTGATTGTACAGGTGCAGTGAAGGTCCTTTTTGCACGGACATTATTTTAACGAAACTCTTTAAAAAATGAAGAAACATTTTTTAAATTATAACTAATATAATCTTAAGTAATACATATATGGTGATTATATGAGATCACATTTTTAAAATAATTTGGATTGTACAGGGTGCTCCAGAAACACGTACCATATCAAAGTTGGGTTATTTTAAAAGAACATTCTGTATTTTACAGACTACTTACTTCTGTTTCTGAGAAAATCGATTATACCTGATCTGCAGACCCTCCAAAAAAATACGACAACTTTAAGATAAGTAAGAACAAACAACTTTGACTTACACCACCTTACAAGAAGTTTTCAACATCCTCTTTGCAATATTTACCATTATAATATAATATACAGGGTGTTTTTAGTACTACCGCATAAGATTAACGTGTTTAAACTTAATAAATTACTTGCTTAACTTAAATGGAACACCCTGCACCTCTGTACTGTGTTGGAAACTGGAACTAATTACATTTGAGTCGGTATATATTATTATATTATATGTATTATTCTATTAAGTAAGCACCTAAAAATAATGTTTCAATAACATTAACGGTTAACGTTTGTCAACATTCTTGGGGTGGTCGTAGATAATGTGTATACATGTCTCGAATTGTAAAACAATTACGTAATCCTGTGAGTACTCTTCACAGTAGTACGTAATATGCTTCTTACAATTTTCGTTACATAATATACCATTAAAAGCTCATATTTCCTGAAATTCAGGTTCATTTTACCCCTTCCACTTTTTACAATGACGTTATCTATACTTTTTTCATTGGCACTACCTAATGGTTTCGGGTAGACCTAAGCATTCTGAGTTTTTCATTTTTGTCATTGACATTGGCCGTTCCCAATTATTAATTTTAAAGACAAAACAAAAACTAGAGATTTTTCTTTTTGAAACAAGAAATTAAAAATTTTGTGTCACTTTATCAGTTGATAACGATCATTTGTTTTAACTTTACCTTGAAGAAGATGGTTCGTTATTTGTAGTAAATGATCGTTACCGACTGACAAAATGGCTTAGAAAATTTTTATCACTTGTTTCAAAAAATGCTTGTAAAATATTATCTTTTATGTCAAAAGTGACATGTGTGAACCCAAACTACAAAAGATTTAGGTAGAGCCATTTAAAAAATTATCAATTACGTCATTGCCAAAAGTGTAAAGGGTAAACAAATTATTTGAACTTCAAGAATTATGCGTTTTAAAAACACAAAATTGACCTGTCCGAGGGTTTCTGTCGTAAACGATCTGGAACTTATACATATCAATTATTCTACACTAAACGTTTCCACTGTATTTATGTCATACACAGCGGCGCGTATGCTCTAGGCATTCTTACCTCACCATTCACTGCTCTATTATAAATACAGGTAACATTGGTTACGTTCTTACTATTATTATGTAACCGCTACTAGAAATATTTCTTTATGTGTTCGCCAATTTTTAAAAGTTCTTATTTAGCCTGAAAAAAAATATTTTAATTTTATTAAAATAAGACGCGTTTTAACCTGTACATAAAAATAATACACCCATTTAAATTAAAACTAAGTGATAAAAAATTCTAAATTGAAAGGTTGATATTTTTCTCCCATTGTAAACTTGAGTCCGGTTTCGTCTTAATAAGATGAAAAAGTAGGTATTATAAAAAAGTTTGCAAAAGAAATAGTTATTTAATTAATTACTAAAATAATTATGAGCAAAAATTTGCAGAAATAATAAACGTACAAAGACTAATTTCAAAGTTAATTTTAACTATGAAAAATACTTCAAATATTTAAAAAAATTTTATTCACTAAAAATTTAGGATTTCTATAATGTATAATGTTGATTTAGTAATTATCTGTACTACATTTATATATGATATTGGTAATGAAAGAGTGAATGTTTGAAATATTGGGAGAACTGTAAGGCGATGCGCATGCGCAGTAATCAAAAAAGACTTTTTGAAAATCCGCTGTATTTATGTTACAAATTGAGATATTAACAAAATTTTCAAACAAAATTTGTAAATAAGGTCTTAAACTACAACTTTTTTTTCAATTTTTTGTATTTAAAGAAGTTTAAATTTAAACAATTAAAATTATTAAAAATTTGCAATTTTTTTAATCACATCACTTGGAGAAAGTTTTTGTAATCTGATAGAATACGTATTTAACTATCTAATTTCCGAATTTTATAGATTCCTTAATTTTGTTCAACCCAAATGTGTACATTGATTGGGGTACAACTATCAACACATTGAATCAAATTTAATATTAGTATCTTTATGTTTAGTTTGACTTGATCGATCGCATTGATCGATTCATGTGATAAATTCACATCAAACTCACAAACAAATTCCAAACGTTAACAAGTGATTGCTAAATTTAGAGAATTGGTATTGTTGAAATAACCGTTTAATGAACAATAGAAGACCCCACTAGATTAGATTGCTATGTTGATGTTACATGTTACATTGTCATGACTGGCGTTTGGACCGGTCTATTACGAGGATGTATTGATATCTAGTTAGCCTAGACCAGTTCCTTGCATAAACAAAATATTGCGTTACCATAGCAACGAACAATAACTTATTAGAATTGTCAGTGTAAAGTTTGACGTCAAAAAGTAAACCAGAGTCACGCAATAAATTAAATAAAAAAGATGTCCACCGAAATTGTGAAAATCGAAAAATTGGAGTATCGAGCCATCATCATACCTGTATTTAAAAGGGTTAAGCAGATTTACGAAGATATGCTTAATACCCTTGGTGATCAATGTCCTTCGTATGCGACCATCAAAATTGGAATGCAAGCTTCAAAAGAGGTAAATTTTCCATTGAAGATGATGACCGATTGGGAAGGCCAGTTTCTGTGCCAGTCCCCGAAAATATCGATGCAGTTCATGATATGATTTTATCAGACCGTCGAATTGGGCTAAAACGGATATTTGAAGCACTGAATATTTCATACGAACGCGTTCATCATATGGTTCACGTCAATTTGGACATGAGAAAATTGCTGCAAAATGGATCCCCAAATGTTTGAATGTTGACCAAAAGCGTGCAAGGGTAGAAGCATCGCGTTCGATCTGTGCTCGATTTGAAAACGATGTAGACTTCTTAAACCAATTTGTTACTATGGATGAGACTTGGGTACATTTCTACGATCCAGAAACAAAGCAACAATCGATGGAATGGCGACACTCTGGTTCTCCAAGACCTAAGAAGTTTCGTGTCCAAAAATCTGTTGGAAAAGTTCTTGCTTCAGTTTTTTGGGATTGCCATGGAGTAATCATGATTGATTTTTTGGATAAGGGTAGAACAATAACTGGAGATTACTGACCACTCTACGGGAAAATATTAAAGAAAAAGACGCGGAAAGGTATCCAAAGGTGTTTTGTTTTTGCAGGACAACGCCCCTTCACACAAATCTCATGTTGTCATGCAAAAAACTCATGATTTAGGGTTTGAATTACTAAAATACCCTCCTTATTTACCCGATTTGGCTCCATCCGACTATCACCTCTTTCCTCAACTTAAAAAGTTTAAAAGGTCGTACATTTTTTTCCAACAAGAAGGTAATAGAAGCTGTGGAGGTCTGGTTTGAAAAGCAAGAAGAAACATTTTTTTGAAAGGTCTAGAGACGTTGCAGGTTCGCTGTAATAAATGTATCCAATTAAGAGGAGAATCTGTTGAGTAATAAAATATTTTGACATTGAAGTTTTGTTTGGTTCTATAGTAGACTAAGAATTTTTCAATATATCCTCGTATATGTCATCATGCAATTGCTGTGTTGTTATATTTTATGTTCTTATTTACCTTCTATAATCTTAACACACTTAATTAATATTATTACATATAAATACTAAGGTGGGTAAGAGTTGGCATGTTTAGGTTTGAGTAGTTTTCCTAAACCTTGAAGTAAATGCTTTGCCAAGACAAACCACACTATACAGGTTTATACTGATCTTTTGGGGCACCATATATAACACTTACTTCACAATACAATATTTAAAATATACTATACGAATAAATAAATGGTTACTGCAAAAGTTGCCAACATCAAAACTGTGTGAAAATAAAAAATCCCAATGGATAAAAAAACCTATCAATTTCATTCATTCATAACCATTTAAATTGCTGATGGACAAAATATAATAATTTGCAGTAGAGTTTCGCATCAGTAATACTTAGATTATGCGATTATCGTAGATAAAGTTATTATAGCTATTGTTAATACATACGATTATAGAATTAGTTTTCCAGAAACAATAAACCTTTTATGTGTTTCTGGGACACCTAAACCATATTCGCTTTGACTCAAAAATTGACAACTAAAAGTTGACAACTTTTAGTGGAATTTTTTTTGTAGAAAACAAAAAGTGTTAACTAAAAGTTGCTTTTCTCAAATTGGAGCAACAAGTGGAATATTTTTGTAAAAAAATAAAAAAGTAGTTCTTTTGGAGTAAGTGGAAAACTTGTTGCCAGAGAATTGACGCGAAAGGTTTGTCACGTAGGCAGTATTGTTAAAATACGACGAAGAAGACTCAATTATGCCGGGGCTGCCAGTGTTATCACAGCCAGCCACTGTGCAAAAGGTCCCTGAAGAGACCCTCGTTACAGGGTAGGGATAGGTACAGTGGCAGTGACATGTTAATTAACCTTCGACAAGATGACGTCGATCCCTTGAGTGGTGAGCTGAAGTGCGACGAAAGTATCAAAAACTTTTTGAGAATGAGCAGTGCTGACTTTGAGTATTGAGTATTTGATTTCAATGATCGAACATAAAATCAAGAAATGTGACGCAAACTACAGAAAAGCAGTAACTGTCCAAGAAAAGCTAGCAGTTACATTACGTTTTTGGAGTCCTGGGCGCGTGGAGGGGGAACAGTTCTCCACTAGTTTCCTACAAGTTGCTTGCGCAAAGCGGGCAGCGAGAACTCTTTCACTTTTAGTTGTCAAATACTTTTGATCATTACCGACACTCCGCGTGAAACCAAAATTTTGTGGAAGACTTGTCTCTCCACTTTGCAAAACTGAAAAAGTTGCTGTATTTTGTAGAAAAAGCAACAAATTGCCGCAACTTGTAGAAAAGAGTTCTCTTCAAATATTGTAATATTTTTATAATAAATCATACTTATGAAACTTTATTACAAATTTGACTTACAGAGCGATCATGGAGATGGTAAATTAATTGTGATGCCATAGGTTTACTTGGTTTACATCACCACATACGCCGTAACTAATCCATATTTCTCACTCACCTTTTAAACAGGGTCATGTACATTATAATAGGGATGAAGAGTGTACGACCGTTTTCAAACATGCCCGACAGGTGCCGTGGTAAAGTAAACGATACCCGATAGTCGTCGCATTGATGTGGAAAAAACTAATCATATGTAGTAATTTATTGAGCGAATCGTGACTGTGAACGTTAAACAAAATTTTTACATTTCAATCATGTCATACTGTTCTTTTGTAAACTTCTACACACATTGTGTTATTCCAGTGTGTGATCTTTGTACTGTAAACAATATTAAAGTTCCTTACTTGAGCCATGATGATGAGACGTGTCATCATCTCGATGTTGTAGTTGTGTTCCATTTCATGTCACAGATTATACTTTCCATATTCTAATAGATGATAACTGTGTCATACATGCATCAATTTCGTTAGAATTTTTTTTGAAATTTTCGACGTTTTTAACCAATATATGGACGGTGATTAGATCTCTAGCTTCTAGAGCACTTCATGGTCAAAATAACGAAGAAAAACGTGTTCTTTCGAGAAGTCACAACTTTGTTTCCGGAAGAGGTTGGAAAACTCAGACTCCTGTAGTCGATGTCCGTCAATTAAAATTGCTATTTTTACTACATTCGCTTATTACGCCGGGAATTACGTTCCACATCGTCGTTTGGGACGGATTTGGATGATCTACGCATCTGCCGATGTAGAAGATTTAAATATTTGCTCAATTCGTCCCATGATAGTCATTTCATTACTACTCTAGATTACTACCGTTCATGTCAGCAATCTATAAGTTCAAGTTGCAACGACATTGTTGTCAATGTATACAGGGTGTCCAGAAACTCTCCTGACAAACGAAGACCGGAGATTCCTCAGATAATTTTAAAACAATTTAACCTAGTTCACCTAGTCCGAAAATGCTTACTAAGGGAGCTAGAGCTCTTTGAAGAAAATTATACAGGGTAGGGCAGTTTATACACGTTGGTCGATATATGGAATAGTATTAAACATTTTGAAAACCTGCTTCAACTGACTTATAGTGGGTTTTAAAGACTACGTTTTAAAATTGTTTTGAGATATATAGTGCGTCCATGTGCAGGGTGTTATGTTTTTTTTTAATGGAACATGGTGTATTTTTATGACATATTTAAATTCTAAATAAAATTTAATAGTCTTCCAACGACTATAAGGGTTCTCTATACTTATCTTTGGTAGTTTTTGAAATATAAGTGTTTTTATTTCAAACATTACGTACTTATACTTTATCATAATCACCTGGTTACGACTGACAATCTGAAATTTAACAACAATTGCTAAGAGTGTTTTATTAATTCTTAACAAAACACTCTTAACAATTGTTACAACGATGACACAATTTAAGTTAAATTTCAGTCATAAAAACTCAATGTTCCATTTAAAATAACATAACTTTGATATGTACACTCTGTATATCTCAAAATAATTTTAAAAAACTCTCTATAAATCAGATAAAACAGGTTTTAAATAAATTTATACTAGTACATATATGAAATGGAAAATACACGGAGAATGGATCCAAATTTCTTCTCAATATTAATACTATTCGATATATCGACCGACGCGTATAAACTGTACCACCCTGTATGTTGGCATGCAATTTAATTACGAATAACTAATTTAAATAGTTTATACTTATTTACATGTATTAGTTAATTGTGGTAGAAGAAATTTAAATCCATAAGCGCAATATAAAATGTCATTAGAAAGAAAAGAGACGTTGCGAGGTGGTCTGTTTTGAACACATTGCGTGTAGGTAGTAAATAAAGTTTTTCGGGTTATTTTTTGTAGAATCATTACTTAATACCGTTAGTGTCAGTTTAGTAGAGAATTACTTAGATAATTATATTATTGGACTATCTTGTGTTTCAAATAAGATTTTTTCTAGACACAATGCTTCCTAGAATTTCATCAAGCAAAGTTGCGAACACTATATACCTATACTTCTAAAGCAGATACTCTTATTAATAAAATACGCTACGCGTTGTTAATTAATTCGTCATGTAAACTTTTGGCAGATTAGTGATTTTACACGTAAGATTTGAAATTATGCAACGATTTCCAAAATTTGTTCTTTTTTTTTTTTTCCTTCTTTCTTTTTCCTTTTTTTTCTTTAATTTTTTTTTTTCTTTTTTTTTTTTTTTTTTCTTTTTTTTTTTTTTTTTTTTTTTTTTTTTTTTTTTTAATACTTTTTTTTTTATACAGGGTGTTTCCTAAGTAATCTAAAATATTATATGGGGCGCTTCGTCACTCAATTTTAAGACGAAAAGTTCATATAAACATGTGTGATAAGTCTTGTCGTTAATGAGATACAGGGTGTTTTATTATTTTATTATGTAGCTTAGTAAACGTATCTGAACATGGTAAACGATTATTAGGATAACGCTGGGCATACATACGTCTAGCCTCTAAGGCATTACCATTCGCTAATCCATACAAAAGTGCATATTAGCCATTTCGGCATTAGTAAACACAGGCATCGTTGTTAACTTAACACAAAAAGATCGTATTATTAACAATTTATTGTTCGTTGTTTGCGTTAGTTTTAGGTTTGACACAGTTGTCAACGTTATTCCAAAGGCCACTTAGAATAAGCATGTTTTTCGAAAACCAGTAGCGTCACCAGGAAAAATTAATTTCAAATACAATCAGAGCTGATTTATTATAAACAATTTAACACCCTGTATCTCATTAACGACAAGACTTATCACACATGTTTATATGAACTTTTCGTCTTAAAATTGAGTAACGAAACGCCCCATATAATATTTTAGATTACTTAGGAAACACCCTGTATACCCCATGCGCTTTTTAAAGGAAGAAACGACAATCCATGTGTATCTTAAGCAATCTCCCGTGTTAACACAACCTCTTGGATATAACTTAGTAAGTTTTTACATCTTCTGGTTAATCAAAAAATTAACTCTGACTTTATGTCTTACCCCTTTATAGGTATTAACAGATTTTAAAGTTTTGTACCCAGGAACAGAAGATAGTCTTTTTCACAAGGGACCTGTATGGTCTAATACTCTAATGGAATATTGAAACTTGCGAATAAAACAAAAAACCATGTTATTGAAACTCTTTTCAAAAAATATTTAGCAAATCCGCCGTATAAGATTTTCAGACATAGAAGAAAACGTTGCGTTGTTAATATTTCCTTTATTGTGTCCATCAATATATCATAGCAAAAAAACTGAATACTGCCAAATTCTCCAGACTGGAAGCCCAACAGTTTTTCATAACCAATGTTGAGGTAAAATAAGTAGACATATGTAGGTGTTCTGGTTATCAACTGATACATGTTATATATTATTTTAGGTAGAAGAAAATCTCCATTGTGAACTAGAACGAAAAAGAAGTTAATTGCAGCTAGTAAGAAGACAGAGCAGCCTAGAATTCTGCTTGTAAGAAAACTAGAGCACCCGAGATGTTTGGTAAAAATTAATGAGCACCTTTACGAAGACGCCTATAAAAGGTTTAGATTTATGTTTCAAATGTTTATATGTTTTTAACACCGAGTATCCTATTGAAAACCAACCTATGCAAAGATATTCCAATCAACTTCAGTGTTTAAGACAAACATATTAAAAGTAATTACGATGAACCCAAAATTTGTGCAGCGAGCACTTGTCGTGAGCAAAATTTATTTAATGAAGTTCACATACATAATGCGCAAACTCTAACCTCTCAGGTCACTCGGCAAAAGATTCCTTATCAGTAATCAATACGGATCAAATTTTAAAGAATCATTTAAATTTGGTTAACCAACTACTCAATTCAAAATATGTACCAAAAAATACATTTTTACTCTCCTTAAAACGATAAATATTCATCTAGATTTAAATTTGGAAGCAATTCGTGAAAGAGTGAATCAAAATTTAATTGCTCTAGAATTTTCAATTAACAAAATAAACGACATATTCAATAAAGTTAAAGATATTTCAACGAAGTATACCTCAGAGCATAATGTTTAAAATTTTTCGTGAATTAAAGGTTTATGTAGAACCAGCAGACGTTGTTATTGGTTCTCGATACGTTAGACAAAAGACATCGTTTAATGATAAACTGCTATTACCGATTTTCCTGTACTTCGATGATTTTGAGCGGTAACCCATTAGGATCACATTCTGGAATTAATAAAATTAGCGCTTTATATTACTCCATTCCATGCCTACCTATTGAAATTCAATTGAGAAACTAGAATAGTATATTCTGTAACAAGTTTGGAATATGGCATATTCCACACGAGTGGAATGTTTGTCACACAAGCCGAAGCGAGTGTGACGGTTCCATGGTGCGGAATACCCATTCCACACGTGTTGCAGACTATACTTTTCTACGACAGAGAAAGTGTGTATTATATCAATAAAGAAATGTTAAACAATTTACAAAAAGTGATAGTTTTGTTCTCTATTGCAAGTTGGTACCTTTTATTTGTAGTGTGATAGTTGCAATTTAGGTTAAGGTTAGAAAAAACAATCCTTTTATTTGCGATTTATTAATTAACAATAACACAACTAATAGTGTTCAGTAGTTTTAGTTTTTAGTTATTATTTTATTACGAACGTTTATTAAATAAATTGTGTATGAAGTTAATGTTGGCAGCTTTCGGCACTATACTGTGACTTTTGGTAAGTATATGATTAAAAAGTTGTTGCATATTATTCGACTTTAATCTAATTCCAGATAATTGATGCGATAAATAAGATGGTAAATAATTGAATTGGTTTCTCTAGAAGCATTGTACCTAGAAAATAAAAAGTGTGGTATCTGATTGCATTTCCTGTGAGATGCATTGACAGATATGAAACATTGTCTCATACATTGTGTGTTTCTAATAATTTATATGTATTTAAACAAATACTTGAGGAGGTGTACAATTTATCATAATGTGCAAAGTAAATGCTTTACTTGCACGATTGAATAAGCGTTCAATAAAGTTGATAACTTTCTTTTTAAGGTTTAATTATAAAGAAAAACAACTCCTTGACAGAAATCTTCATCAACAAATTGTAAACCACATTAGTTCATTAGAAAAGAATAAATTTATTGGAAAGCTGTACAAAAGTTTGTATGTCAGTGTATTTCTTTAAATAAAATAACATATATCTAACAAAAAATGGAATTCTAAAAAATAACTCTGTGATACATATCTGATGGCCGATTGCACCAACACGACTTAAACTTAAGCCATGCTTTTAAAGAAAATCGTTTTTATGGTTTTAACAATAATTTATCTAAGTTCTTAAGCACAGCTTAAGTTTAAGTTGTGTCGGTGCAACCGGCCATAAGTTATGCAATAACATTTTAATAAATCGAAAGAAAAGATAAGTACAAAACTTTCTTTATTCCATAAAGTGAAGATAATGGGTGCATGCTCAAAGGCAACCACTTAGTTTTCATATAGGAATAGAGGCCAAATTTTTCAACTTGAACAGTGACCCTCCAGAGGCTAGTTATGTTGCTGCCAGCTTTGAATGTTGTGCAACTATAGATAAAATCTCACATGCATAGTGAAGTTTGTTTAAAATTGTTACCTCTGCTAATGAGTGTAAAGTTTCTGGGCTTATTTCTGTTATTCATCATTTTACGACAAATTGTCTTTTTGCAGATTTCTTTAATACTAGCTTTGTTTTGATGGAGTTACCTATTCCTACCAAAGCCTTATAAAGAATATCTTGGGGTATAACGATACCTTGTGGTGCAGTTTCCTTAATGTTGAGTTTATATCACTTTAAAATTTATACCTGTTGGAGATAAGTTATAAATGAGTAATGTACTTAATTAAACATTACCACACTTGTCGCTAATTGTAGAACAGTCACATTTAGATGCTACCGTAACTCCAATATCTACAGCCCTTGTTTATAAGAATAATTTTTGACTGGTGGATTTTGTCTTAATAAGCAAAGCCAATTTAGGTTCTTAATGACTTATCTAAGAAAATCATTTTTATTTTTAACCATAACATAAGCAATAAGGTTAAACTTTCGACTTACGAATGATAGCGAAGTCATAAATGTTACAGGTTTATTGTTCATAGTTGTGGTTAGTTTTTAACGTCTATCATATGGGACCGTATTCATTCACAGTATATAGATTTCGATACTTTCATCATTGAATGAAGAACTGGCAATGACTAAAATAATTTGTGTAATTTTATAGGAATAATAAACTATGAACAATGTATTTTTTAATTGATTCGAATCACCCTTGTATATGGTACCAGCCACACAATAATTTTAAACAACAATATATTTGGAGGTTAAATTTTGGAAAGTTAATTTTTCGTTTATAAGCTCTAAACATGAATTATAGTAAAACTTAAAAATTAAATTATGTTTATTTATAACCGGTTTTACTTCAATCGAGTATCGTCAATTAATTATTTTGTGCTCATTCCATAACTAGAGCGAGAATATTCTCTCACGGTGCTGTAGAATGTAACTATTCTGCATTTAAAAATTGATCCAGAATGTTACTATTCTAGAATCGGAGTAGAAAAAAAGTAAATTTTAATCAATGCTTTTTAAAGTGACCTACGAAAATATTTTAGCAATCGACAAACTTTTCGGATTATCATCGAAGAACTAAAGTAGTTGAGTACATATGGAACAAAGGTAAAGGAGGAAAAAGGTCATATAGAAAAATATACTTTCAACTAGCTTGAATCTTAGGTGACAATCTTGGGCAGAACCAACTTTTAGGATTTGTTGAAAATTTCTCCGCAAACTATTGCTTAGGGTATATAAAACACTAAAAATAACTCGAAAGATACTTTTGGGAAGAAAATGAATGCTATCTGAGAACCATTGAAGATTATAATCAGGATAGTGAAGTTTTTCAGAATGTAACACATACAGGAGTAAAAAGAAGTGTGTGTATGGAATGGCGTAGATAACTATCATGTTACTGAAACTGTCTCTTGCGACTATATGCACGATTTCCTTGAAGGTTTCTGTAAATACGATTTTATTTATACATTAAAACATTACATAATTAAATTGCAAATTTTTCTATGAACACTTTTGATTATAAAGTTTCCCTTTTTCCAAGTAACACCGAATTTAACATACCTCCTGTAGTTCACCTTGATGATATTAAGAACTGGGAATTAAGACTCTCAGTATCAGAAATGATTTTCTGTTCATTTTTTTCTGTGTTGGTAGGAGATTTAATTCCTTAAACGGGATTTGACATGGCAACTTTTCCTGCTTTTAAAGAAAATTACAGAAATCGTATCGGTTAAAAGGCTTCAAAGAGAATGGCTCTTATTTACTTCAGCAATATATAACTGAACATAGTAGGCTGTATATAATATTGACAAAAGCACCTTTACCTTACAATTTCATTTTTTGACGCACTATCCTAGAATATTAAAAAAATCGGGACCAATAGGATTGCTTACAAGTTTAAGATTCGAGACTAAACATAAAATTGTTAAACATACAGCCAATAATAATTATTGTCAAAAATATATCTTGAAAACTTTGTCAAGAACGTTACAAATGCAGTATATTTCCACATTTTATAATCAGGATGTATTAGAAAATACTAACAGGCATGGCAGCTTAATTTTATTAAACCTGGACAAATGTGAACATTTAAGTAACATTTTGTCCTCTGTGAAAAAATATTACAAGGTACCGTGCTGGATGGAAACAAACGGAGTAAAATATGAAAAGGGAGTGTTATCGCTTTATATGACGAAGAACATATTTTTGAACTTGAGTTTGTGCTAATTGACAATATCCTAATGTGTGAAACCAAAATAACAATAATAATATTTAAACGCAATAATTTGGGTTTCAATATCCATTATGATGCGTTTGAAGTGAATGTCTCTCCAGAAATCTGTTCAGTGACCTTAGATGACATATATTATCATGGACATTGTATTATGTTTGAAAAGGAAGGTCACAAATTTGTTTTAAATCATTTATTTAATAAACTTTTTCACAAACTTATTATTTCTTTTATTTTATTACCAAATCCTGCAATAGCTTATTATTACTGTGAATTAATACGTAACACTTTAAAACATTAAAACCTACTGGTAATATTTATTAATTATACTATTACATAATGCAAAAAAAAACTTCAGGTAATTTTGCCTTTGACATCCATTAAGGACAAATAATATTGAGTTTAATTTAACTTCATTTTGGCCATAAAATAAACTATACATGTAGTGTTAAAATTAATCTATACATCTTATAGTGCCGATTACATACAAATAAGGTAGTAGTTTTTACTGTAAAGGTGGCAACTATTTTGTAGTGGTAAATACAAATCGCAAATAAGTTGGCGCCTATTTAACCACTACAATGGGTATTGGTTTACCTTTTTTTTTTTTTATTTCAGTGTATGTATAATTTAATTATGATTATAAACGAATGCTTTCTTACATAAATGTTAGTTAATGTGAACAAATAACAAAAGGGCGAGTTTTATTGGTCTATTATATTGTTCGTAACCGTATAAATTCAAATTAGAAAATTAAATTCCATATACGATTATTAATTTTACGACCTATAATTTCCACGTTAAAATATTACCGTATTAATTATTTACAAGAATCCGATAATTACATGTTGTATCACAAGAAATCAAACACCTATTTATTCTACCATTAATAATCGCGTTTAAATCTGAACATTGAATGTACTAATTTTTTTTAATTAAAATTTAGTTTAAAACGTATATGTAATTATAAGCCACGAGCAAACGCTTCGCGTATTTTTTTTATCCGTTTCGCTTGTTATTTACTATATATTATCAATGCTAACAAATAACTGTATTATTTTTGCAGTTATAGAACGCATGTTCAACGCTTAAGAATCTAAATGTAAATCTTTGGAATTAAAAAGTTTTAAGTAGCGAATTGAAATTCAATGAGAAATAAATGCAACATACCGCCGCATTATTTTCTTTCGTACAATTGCATCAACTTTTCCAACAATTGAGATTTGTCAACTTTGATATGTATACGATATCATGAAATGACATCAAATTATTCTTGTTGCTTGGTTTAAATTTAAAATTTTACATTTCCTGAGTTATTTATGTTGACATTAATTACATTAATTTACGAATTATTTTGCTTTTTACCGCTGTTCTCAAGTTTATTTTTAAGTACTTGTATTTGTCGTTGGAACAAAATGCTTTATGAATGTAATTTTTACTAGTTTTTTTCCTGATTTCGTAGCGTAACATGCGTGTTTTACTAAGTGTGTATACGTTGCAATTATAAGATTACATCGAATAAAAAGGAAACTTCTGCAGTTGTAACCGCAGCACCACGAAAACAAAAATATGACTGTTTTTTAAATAATAATTATGGTTAACATTCCCCAACATTATATTGTTTTTACACTTTCAGTTCATTTTCTATAAACGTAATGGCGGAAGTTTTGAGTTGAAAAATTAATCATTCTGAATTGGTAGAATCTTAAGGTGGAATTGCATTAGCATTTTTTGCTTTTAGTACTTTTGCAAAACGCAGTAAAAGAATTTTATATTTGCGATTATCAGTAATTATATCATAGTCTTGATTATAGTACATGTTCAGTAATTTGTAGTGCACGGATTCCGTTTATTACTTGTTTACTTTATTCTACTTACATTAACTTTAAAATACAAAAAAATTAACCTTTATGTTTGCTTAATTTAGGTTATCTATATTATATTTTAATAAAAATATTATTATGGCATTTAATTCCAATAAGCGTTACATTATAACTCATAATTAATTATTAATGGCTGGTTTTTTAAAATAAAAAAAATAGTTTAGTTTTTGTTGAAATTCTTGAACACTTAATCTTTTAAAAAAGAATAATTTGTAGGGCATTAAATTAGTTATAGGTAAATAGTTTTCAGCTGTAATAATTCAAAAATATTAATAATAAATAAATCATAATGTGACATTTTGAAAGCACTTACTTGCTCGTTCCATACTTTGGAAGGTTTTAGCCAAAGTTTAAGGTTATTGTTAAAAAATTATGAGTATTTGTCAAATGATAATAGTTATATGGACACTAAATAGTTTGTATTTTTTTTAAATTGATCAACTTAACCTTAAAATTGAAGTTCTAAGTGCGCTTAAGCGTTTGACAAGTGTGATTTCATAATACAGCGCTTCGAAGCAAACATGATCCCCGGAAAATATGCCAACTAATTTTAAAAATTGGTAGCGGTAAAGGTTTCGTCCAATAGCAACAACCGAGTATACTCAGCGTGAAAACGAAGTTTTTGTCGAAGTTGTCGATTTCATTTGCATCTTTTATTATTTTGCCTCAAGTTCATCTTTAAAAATCAGTCTTTCTTAAGACTCTTTATAAATAATTTCGAGACAAGGTACGTGTTTATAAATATTTTTGTAGTAAATGCAACTTTGTAACATAACCTTCAAAAATGTTAGTATTGTAATAAGGCATTCTCTTAATGTTTTGAATGGTTTTATAAAATGTAATTAATGTTTGATATTGTTGTAGCTGTTGTTTATCTTCATGGGTACTCCATCGAAGAAAACTGTGCATTCCGAGGCCAGGACCATCATTAGAAATGTTATCGAGTTCTTCGATAAACAGAAGGCTGCCGGTGTGTACACTATTCCTTTGGAGAAGGCAAGTGAACTTGCAGCTGCCGCTACTGGTAAATCAATAGCATCTATAAAAGAATCCGGAAAGAAGGGATCACACAAAAAATGTAAAATTTTAAAGTCGTCCAAAAAGAAAAAAAGTGGAGGTTCTAATATAATAACTCTGGACAATTGCGACTTAGGCATTTTAAAAAGGACCGTCCATGAAGTTTATACGGTTGATAAGATCGTTCCAACCATAAGAATTTTAGTTCATAAAATGAAAGATAAAATTAATTACACAGGTGGAAGTGATACCTTACGAAAATATTTATTGCAAATTGGTTTTAAATACAAAAAATGCCATGATAAAAGAAAATTATTAATGGAACGTGACGACATTATTGCTTGGCGTTCTCGTTATTTACGACAGTTACGACAAAACGATGCTTTGGGAGACGAGAAGAAACCTGTAACATATTTGGATGAAACGTACATCCATCCCTCATATGGGGTAAGCAAGTGCTGGCAATCCGAAGATGAACCTGGAGTTTATCATACCGAGAGAGCTGGTCAGAGGTACATTATTGTGCATGCAGGTGGCTCATATGGATTTATCGAGAATGGTCTGTTAGTATTCAAATCTAAATCAAAATCTGGGGACTATCATGATGACATGAATCACAATAATTTTATGCAATGGGTGGAAAAACAACTAATCCCTAACTTACCCCCTAATGGTATTGTTATAATGGATAATGCACCTTATCATAGTGTACAAATAAATAAACCACCGACACAAGCAGTGCGCAAAGAAAATATTAGACAATGGCTGGAAAATAATGGTGTGCAAACTACAAGTGATATGCGGAAAGCCGAATTAATGATCCTAGTTAAGAAATTTAATTATACAAAAACATATTATGTAGATGAACTTCTCAAACAACATGGTCACACCGTTGTTCGATTGCCACCTTATAATTGTGAACTTAATCCCATCGAGCTGATATGGAGCTTAGTAAAAAATAATTGCTATGAATAACGTTTACAGAGTAGTCGGGAAATAGAGGACATCGTAAAAAGTGCATTTTCAGAAATTACTGCGGAGGATTGGAACAAACACTGTGAACATGTTAAGCATTTGGCAGAAGAAATGTGGCAACGTGATGGATTGCTTGATGAAGCAGTGGAAAATTATTATTTACGGTAAACACTGGCTCATCGGACGATGAAACTATTTACAGTGAAAGTGAGTAATTACTGTATCGGTTTAATTTATTAAATTTCATTACAATTAATTTGTAAATAAGGTTTTTAAAGTTATCTTTAAGCGTTAGATTTATTTATTTATTCGTATGGTACATTTTAAATATTGTATTGTGATGTAAGTGTTATGTATGGTGCCCCAGAAGATCAGTATAAACCTGTACCGTGTGGTGACGAAACCGTGTGCAATTGTGGGTTGGTTCGTCTTGGCAAAGCATTTGCTTCAAAGTTTAGGAAACCACTAAAACCTAAACATGCCAACCCTTACCCACCTTAGTATTCATATGTAATAATATTAACCAAGTGTGTAAACATTATAGAAGTTAAATAAGAACTGTTGGCATTTTCTTAGTTTATACTAATTCATACGTGTCAATGTTTACACGAGATGTCGCAAGACATACATTTTACTTAAATAAGAACATAAAATATAACAACACAGCCATTGCATGACGACCCATAATAGAACCAAGCGCCAGTCACGACAATGACGGAAAAAAGGTTAAATAAATAGCAAAACACTCTCATCTCCACAGTGTGTTTCCTGTAAAGGAAAATATCGACCCTATTCCTGAAACAAAGATTAGACAAGAAATCTGATTTGTCCTTACGCAACCCTTGATGGGTTATTTGCAGAATATTTGTTGTGTGCCCTATATTAGGATGTGATTGGGTTTTGTGAAATTGCGTTGTACATTTTTCCTAATTATCCGGGAGGGTCTTGATGACCAGGTCCGGAAACCAAAGTGGTGATTCTCAGGAACAACATGTTTTTCTTGTTGACCATGGAGTACTGTAAGGTACTGATCACCTTCCATATTTTATATTTGCACCAAAAACTCCTAAAAACACACACGAAAAACTCTAACGAATATTGACGTACGTTTTGACGTTTATTTTTTTTAGGTGATAAATGTATATCTTTAAGAAAATGTGTTAATTATTTTAATTTATTAGAATTGATAACCTCAAACTTGTAAATGTAGAAAATGTAGCACACAAAATTTTTTAATAAATTTTGAATTGTAATTAATCCATGTCTTTTGAAAAATATGTTTAAGGTGTTTTTTGTGAAGTCGTTCGTAAACCTTAATTTATTTGAATTTCCCGCTGAAATAATTTTTGTTGTAAATGTCCAATCCAAATTACAGCGACCTCGGACACGCCCCTCCAGGGATCTTGTTTGTTTCGGTTAACTATACACTTCAGCAAAATATCATCGCATAGAAAAGGCGTATATACAGGGTGATTCAGGTTTTACTAAAATAACTTCAGGTATCGATAGAACTAACCGAAATAATGCGAGTTTGTATTATAAATCATAATCGTTTCCGTTTAGAGACTAATGGCGCCAAAATTTGAATTATCTTTCAGTTTTTATTTTATTACTCGCAAGCCAGATGATCTGAACACGCAAGTGTTTGGTTAAATGCTAAGGGTAACGTAACTGATATTAGATTAATTGCTATACAGGGTGTTGTTTTAGTGAGTGTCAACTTCACGGAAACTTGTAGAACTTTTTGACGCATGCCACTGGATAAATTAGTATTTTTTTTAATACGTTTTGTTCTTAAAGTTTTTGATATGTAGCTTAGTTTTCAAGATATTCCACAAAATTCCGGACACAGTAAGGCTATCATGGAAATGGCTCAAAACAAAATGAGGCTGAAAATTTACATGTTTTTTAATGGCAAGAACGACGAAAATTTTGATAATAAAAATACATTGTTTAAGCCGCAACAACAAACTTACAATAACTGATCGAAAAAATGCATTCTTCCAGCCTCAATACATTTATTGCACCGACTAATTAATGTATTAACCGCTGCTCCAATTGTAATGGGATCATTTATTAAAGTGTTACAGGCGTTTGTATTATTTCAATTCATTGCGAGTGTTTATTGGTGTTTCATAAACGATAGCCTTAACATGACCCCGAAACATAATAATCCAGGGATTTAAGTCAGGTGAACGTGCAGGCCAAGCCACCGGCCCCTCACCGGGAATTAAATTCTGACGGTTGTCGCCTAGACGTCCTATCCATCGGCGAGAATAATTTTCGTCCAGCCACTGCCGCACTTGCCGCTCATAGTGGCCAGGAGCACCGTCTAATTGTATCTAACTTTCTACACGTAAATTTAACGTCTTCAAGAACTTCAGGAAGAAAGTTTTCCAGAAAATCATGGAACAAATTGGAATTTAAGCAAGGAGAGAGAAAATGTCCACACAGATTGTTACTTATAACGCTAATCCACACATTTGCACTGAACTCGTGCTGAAATGAAGATTGCCTAATACACCTAGGATTTTCGTGATCCCATACATAGAGATTATGATAATTCACGACTCTAGCTCTCGTGAAATTAGACTCATCTGTCCACAAAACATTGTGCAAAAATGTGGATTTATTTCGACAGACTCCAAAACCCATTTACAAAACGTAAGTCGTCTTTCAGCATCTTCAGGTACCAAACCTGGGACAGGCTGCAAATGGAAGGCTTTTCGGTGATCTTCTTTAAGAGCTCTAAAATAACATACACCGAGTTTTTGGGTATCTCGACATGTACTCATTGTTCTATCAATGTTGAAGACTTGAAGAATTCTGTTGTTATCTCTTCGACAACAAATGTGATTTTGGTTATTAGAAACGACAAATCCATGTTGACGATGAACTTCTAGAAAAGTATGGGAGTGCGGAACTCTTCTGTTCGGATACCGTAGGCGATACTCTTCAACGGCAATATTAGAATTTTCATTGCAGAAACCATAAACATAATGCGTATTCGGAATTCGTCAAAGTTGTGGGTATCTTTTGGCACAATATAAGTCACAACTACAATGAAATTTATTTTGACTTAAGACAGTTTACGCTAGGATGTTATTTCTTCTCCAAGGCATATTGCTTTTGAAGTAACATTTTTCCAACGCAGCTGAGCTATGTCTGTAATATTGTGGAATATCTCGAAAACTAAGCGACATATCAAAAAACTCAAAAACAAAAAAAGTTAATAACAGGACGGACGTATCGAAAAGAATACTAATTTATCCAGTGACGTGCGACAAAAAGTTCTACAATGTTCCGTGCAGTTGATACCCACAAAACAACACCCTGTATAGCAATTATTCTAAATTTTTCACACATGTCAGTTACGTTGCCCTTAGCATTTAACCTAACACTTGCGTATTTAGATCCCATGGTTTACGAGCAATAATAATAATTTCAAGATGTTGTAAAGCACTCGGTGCGACATTCTGTAGATGATTTTAAACTACGAAAAGTATTTCCCCCTTGACGTAAGATGCAAGAAATAGGCAAAATTCGAAGATAAGATTTTCATATGGTGCGCTATTTCCGAAGCGGAGATTTCGACAACGTATGTTTCAAAACTTTCGTTCCATACTTTATAAATTAAAATACTAAATATACAGAATTATTCCACGAACCCGTTCACTAAAAGTTTATTGAGATGTAATTTAGATACACCTTCAAAAACTTCCAGTCACTTCCGGTTTAGTCGGAAGTTGTTGTCAATTACTTATTTTAAATGAAATGTCCCATTTATTATTTTATTTTTAGATTTGGTGTGAAATTTTAAATACATTTACAGTTATGTATAACGTCCTATACCTATAACTAACCTTTTTGAGATTTTTGATTTTTTTGAAAAAACGTGTCTTCAATTTTAGAATAGCATATTTTTTAGTTTTTGAAAATTTGATCCACAAAATGTTAAAAATTGTCTTAATTTTACCTTTTGTAATTTTTGCTATCTACAGGGTATTCAACATTCCTTGGCAACATTCGCGTTTTTATTGTCGGTAAAGTCATTTTTTATAAGTAACCTAAATACATTTTGATACAGAATTAAATCCTGGACTTGATAACAATTAAAGTTACAGGGTATCTCATTTTAAATAAAATGACTTTTACCGACAATGAAAATGCGAATGTTTGCTACAAAATGTTGAATACCTTGTATAAAAAGTAGAGTTAGAACACTTTTTTCACCATTTTACCAAATATGAGGATCAAATTTTCAAAAACTAAAGAAATATTTGCAAAGCTGGTTACGCAGTTTCTCAAAAACGGGTAGATATAGGTATACGACATTATATATGAAATTCTACGCCGAGTCTAAAATGAAATAATATATGGGACGTTCCATTACAAAGAAGAAGTTGAAAATATTTTAGAAAAGAAGTACACCTGAAACCAAACTTAACCCCAAATTTTTAAAGGTGTGGCTACATTACATCCCAATAAACTTTTTAATGAACGGGTTGGGTAAATTAAAAACTCTGCTTGTCAAAATTGACAGCAACATATGATTTTGAAGCGTCCACCACTTACTTGTTTATTCTTACTATAAATCTAATACACGTGGCAAAAGTTGGTTTTTAAATAAATGGACACCTTAAGTACTTAACCTCAATTGATAAAATGCCCAATTATATTTTATATCAACACTTTGTAAACAAAACTTATTGTTTTTAGAAAAACGTAATTATCACTTGAGGTTTAATCATTCAATAGTTATATTCAGATTTCAATACAAACCGTTAAAAAAGCTTTGTGTGATTCTTGAAAAAAAGTTAAATCGAACGGTGCCATTTTATTAAAAGGATTTTAGTTGTATCAAACAATTAAAATTATATCAATATCACCATCCGTTCTCTTTACAAAATAAAATGTTAAAAACTTCATCGGATCAAGTTGCCTTGGCAAAAAAAACAAATCACTGCAACTGTAACTTCTAAACGGTTAAGAGTTACTTCTGATAGTCTCTGTGACTTATATTTGGTTTTAATCCATTTTTTTTTAAATATCTCATTTAATAACGGGGACGCATTTATTTTCAGTGTTTCAAAAACGTTTCAATTTCCACAAAGAAGACTTTTTCTCGAAAAGATTATTTCAAGACTAGCTAAACGAATACTGAATTCATAGAACCCACATCGTAGGGTACATTGCAATCCCAGTTTGAGCATCAAAATTTCCAACGATCTGGGAATTCAAAACCATTGTCCTCAAGATTCTTCAAAAGAATAGTACCATTTCTTGTACCATTTCCATTAGCTAGTAAATATTGAAAACTTTCAGTAGGTCAGGGGGTGTAAATTTAGATAACATGAAAGAAAGAAGAAATTGTAGAGCCTTTTTTGAACAAACGCTTAACGGGGAAAGGTTTTTGAAATTCTTGACCGTTTTCATCCGCTGCTTACTTACTTTTGTGTTTCTTTGTTTTACAGTTATTACTTATGTTCCGTGAACCCGGTAGCCTTTAAATCTGCTTCAACATTAGTTTTAAATCGCTCAGTGATTTGTTTTCCCGCGAAGATAACTTTATTGATTTAGTCACTCGACTTTTAATACTTTTTATATTTATAAATCGAGAAGGATGAAGGTATCGCGACGCTGGTTTCACTATAATTTAGTTAAATTTCTGACAAATCGAATTTTTTCCAAACATCATAAAAAGTATTCGCTGCTGATAACACCATTTAATTTATTTGAGAAGCAGACTTTCTAAATGTATTTTGTGTTTAATTTAAAATTTTTTCATCTAAAGGGTCATTGAATATTTGTTTGCAAGTTTATGCAGAAAAGACGTTCTAACTACAGTGAGTTCAATTTAAAATAAATAATAAAAAAGTCTTGAACAATGTATGAGAAGTATGTCCAACAGTAAAAAACAATCTAACTGCAGTTTGTCATCCAGACCAAAATGATGTTCAAAATGACAAAGATAGTGATATCGAAAAAGATGTACCATGCGATTTTAATCAATGACGAAGACGACTTTAATGACATGTGATAATACGTACATCATATTTCTTAATCAATAAACTTATTCTTTTGTATCTAGTTACGTTTTTGACATCACCATCCGCGGTCAGACAAGGTTCAATCCTACAACCAAAACCAAGTGCCGGTGCAATACATTTTTAAGTTTTTTGGGAAGTTATAAAATAGTTATTTGTGTTATCAGTCACGAAACATGATTTTTGCAACAAATGTGATAATTACGGACTAGCGTAGCGAAATATCACATGAGTTACAAAAAAAACATGTTTCGTTACGTGTAACATACAATATTTTTTGTAATGTTGAAAAACAAACTTTAAAAAAACCTATTTCGAAGTTGCGGATGAAAGTACTAACCACTTTAATATATTACTCTTCGTTACGACAACTGTATTAAAGATCCCGATGATTTAAGTCGAATGCGATCTCAATACAAAGGCGCAGCTCTTCAGATAACCTGATCTGTCTTACACAAAGCGGTTTGCATTCGGCCGTTGTATAGACACCTATATCTAATTAACGCTTTAATAATCTGTCACAATTCGTAAGACCGCTAAGCAGTAAAACTAAGCCAAGCTGCAGGGATCACCAGCCGCCGCCCAGGGTATACCATCATCGAGATAGACTCGTCCGCTTAAAGCAGGACGAAAACCGTTGTAATTGCACATTCTGCGAATTAAAACCAACCCACCAAGTTTTTGAAATTATAGTGCTTACAAGCTTATGTGCACCTCTACACTTGGATCGCAAGGAGGTTCCATCGTATTAGCTGTCGCTCGGACAAACTCCAGCGCAACAAAGCAACCTGACCAGACTCACGGACGACTCTCCAGTAAGATGCCATACCACAGCTACTAGAAATCCAACCCTGGTCGACAGGGGTCAGCAGCTAGTACGGCCACCCCGGTTTGGTTGTCAACAACCCGTAAGTTACAACAAGTCTCGGATCGGACAGTACATTAGCCCTATCTGGAAATAGGTCTGACCTCTACAGGGCCAGCCGACAGGAAGCAACCTTCCTTAACTCTAGTTTAATTACCCCTTAATTAGTTCAAAACTAAAAAAAATGACGACGAAGTATCAGTTACAGAGGGCTACTTGTTAGACCACGAGCCCAATACGCAGGCACACAGGCAAAGCAGAGCGCCCACTTATGACAGAGCCCCTCGTGGATAGACGACAACCTGACAGCTATGTGATGGGTTCAATGGGAGAACTGTTGTAATAAACTGAGCAGAATGAGCCGTCAAGGAGCCCCAGATGTCCTTAACAACAGGCTCCTGATGAACCCCCGATTTGCATGCAAACCGAGATGGTGCTTCAGTAACCAACCACCATGTGCCTTTCGGCCAGACTGCCCTGGGTTTATCCACAGTCGTCTATGTGACCACCGAAGGTAATGTGCCAGGAGGGTCACAGGACTGTGTTAACAACCGGACGTAAAGTTTGCAGCTACGCCTCGATTGCTGCCCCAGTTATGTTTTAACCTTGGGGTTACCATCCTTCAAATAGCTCTAATTCTAAAATTCATCGACACAAGAGAACCACAGTGCCTCTAATCGAGTGTGGCCGATATGTTATCATGGTTACCATTTCCAAAACAAATACCAAAAACAAAGTGGCGAAAAATTTTACTTTTCGTATCTAGTTACGAAAAAGTGTTCCATTTTGAGATCTACTTTAATTATGAAAAATGTCTCTCTTTTTTCTCATTTGCACACAATGGTTCTATTATTTTGTTACATTTTTAGGGGAATATTAAAAAAATAAATAAAATAAATATTAAAATGCGACAAAATGCATATAGAATTTTGCTCCCCATTTGTTTTTAAATTAAACAAGTTAAAAAACTTATCTTTTTATAAGAACATAAAATTTTGTTTTTCAAACGAGGTCAAAAAATATTCAAAGTAGTTGTTTCGGGAAATATTAAATTGCAAATATCGAAAAATGAATTGGCTTTCTGCTCTCTTATTATAAATGATAGGAAAAAATGACATAAAGCAAAATTATGCAGTAACACCCAAGTTATCAAATGATAATGTTTCTTCATAGCAGTTACGCCCTCTAATGGTCAATTTATAAACTTCAGCAATAATTTCCTGTCATTTCTCTGCTCACTTCATTCAAAAGAATTTTCTTCAAATCGGTAAGCTTTGCTATTTTGAGATACAGTCGCTCCGTACCCATATCGGGAATACAGGGTTTACAACCAATGATTAAGTAAGTCCATATACAAAAAATATTTATGCACGCATTTGTCGATTTCGCATTATTCGTTGAAACGACAAAGCACCAAAAGTTCTAAAAACTTTTGAATTGTATGCTAATGATGACACAAAATTGAAAGCATTGCAAGAAACTTTGTATATTTTACTAATTTATATACTACTCAAGTTTCAATTATACGCGTCCTTAAAATATGAAATTTTGTTAAATAACTGTTATTTAAATAACAGTAGTTTCTACAATTAGAGACAGTCGTGAAATTGTACTCGAAAATTAATGGCATTTAGTGAAAGTCGTTTTACGTATAATTGTTGTGCTTTCATTTTCTTTAAAATTGTTCAAAACATTACGTATAGAGTTTAATTTGTTTTCCTCAGACATTAAGCTCGATATTATCTTGCTATAACAAAATTGGTCATTATTCCGAGAATTAATTATTCCCGTAAGTTTACTGTAACATTGGGGTTTTTTCTGAAGAAGTTTTAAGTATTCAAAGTGTGTGTGTAAACAAATACACCAACAAATCCACTAATGGACAAAAATTATCTATATGGTAAAGCACTACAACATCAAATTGACCACATGCTGTTAAAATTTAAAGTGGAAAGCATTTAAATTCAATACGTAAAACATACAAAAACTGCTCACAACTACACACAATCGAGTGATGAATATGAAATTCATAAATTTTCTTATACTGTTTTAAGAATTCTAAAAATACTTTAGAAATATTGAAAAAATGACGTAAGTGCAAGGATTCAGTCACAAAGCTGTTTGTGTATTAAGATTTTTAAGCTACAATCGCATCAAAATACTATTTATTTGGAGCAAAAATAAACAAATCATAAACTGGCAAATTTTTTCTGTTTATTCGGTGTCGTTAGCAAATATTTCATTGATATAATTACTACGAGTTATTTGATTTTAACCAAAAATTCGGGGAGCGAGGGCTTTTGTAATGTTGTCGCTTTAGAGCAGTGGCAGCCATCGGAAAACTTTGCGTTGTCAAATGCAAGCAAAATTTCTATATTGGTTGGCAAATTAATGAAAAAGCAATTTCTCAAAAATCATCATCAATTATTAATATTTTATAACTAATATTGAAAATAAAAATACGTCAAGCTTATTTTATCTCGTTTAATGTACTATTATAATAAAAATAATTTATTCGTCATTATTAAATTTATTCAATGCAAACATGTTATAATCTCAATAAAAATTTTAAGCAATAGTAATATATGTATATATTTCTGTGAATGTTTACTCTTACGTACATTAACATTATTTATTTAATAGCATACTCACAATATTGGCATGTAAATATAAAACTAGACTTTTATTTACTTATAAATATACATGTAAGAGTATAGCTGTTCTTTCGCACACACGAAAGATTTTTTTCGTTAAATTTTTAAGGTATAATAATCTATTGTCATAAGTTAACATAAAATTACTATTAGATTCACGATTTTAGTTTAAAGTACACGGTTATTTCAATTTGCGGTTTACGTAGAGTTATTATGAAAAGGTGTGCGCACGATTTGTATTGCCGCAATTAGTTCCGCGCGTACCACAAAAATTGATTATTAAGTTTTAAATGCTGTTTGATTCATTAATCAAAAAATAAATCATTTGATGGTAATGTGCAAGCTTGTTGCGATGCTGTAAAAATCCCGATAATACTTCATTATTATCGGAACTTTTTTGTGCTTAAAAAGTGATTACGTTATGATCATAATTTTATTATTATGAAGAAAACTCTACCATTGTGAATAATGTATATCGTGTATTTGTAATTATATTAGAATTTTTTGTTGGAGTGTGAACAAGAGATAATCTTAAAAAATCGAACTTTTTTAATACTATACAAGATCTAAAATTACCATTTAACCGATGATAAATGTTTAAGATGCTGTGTTAAAGTAGGATATATTTAATATGCTTCATAGGGAAATGTAATGGTTATTACTCAATAGTCAGTCCAATGATTACAGGATTTAGGGAAACACGATCTTATATACTCTAGCAGTTAGATCACAAACTAGAAATTTTCAGAATTTGTGTTCTAACTGTTAGGTGGGGTGATAGAAGTAAAATTAACTTGTAAGAGAGCTGCTGTTGGACAGATCTATACAGGTATATGGTTGAGAAAGATATTCCTGACGCATCATTTGGTATATTAGATTATGGAAAGTTCCCCCTATTTGGGAAAAGCTCAACTTTTTGGGAGCTTATTTGCATCAACGTTTCGACTGGCTAAGGCTATGATCTGAAAGAGTTGGTACTTGGTCAAAACTCCCAAAGAGTCGATCTTTGGTTCATGTATACGTCAAACCGTGTGTATAGATATCTATTTTTATATTTTAAAAATCATTTATGAAAGACTAGCCTCAGCCAGTCGAAACGTTGATGCTAATAAAAAAGCACTGTGTTTTCACTAACTCCTATTATCGCCCACACCTAATAAGAAGGTCCAACCGTGGGAAACTAAATTAAAGAGTTTTTTCATCCCTTAAGACATCGTTGTAATTGTGGTAGGGTGCGTGAAACAGAGTTAACGTCTTTACTTCATAAATCCTCATACATCTTTATAGCTTAAAACGTAGCGATAGCGTTGAGGATGAATGAAGAAACGGCGTGGTGCTCACATCTTTGACGTCTATGAAGTTTGTAACGGTTGTGGTTTACAACTAACGACGGCTCTAGAGGAACAACCTAAAAAAAGAAACAACCAAAGGAAACACAGATCAATATAGCACACTAGGTTCGTGGAGAATAAAGTATTTAGAATAGTTAGAGCAGCAGCGTCCGGCTTCTTCTTGTCGGGGAGGGGGTCCCTAAAGAGTTCTAAGAAATTAAACTTACTACTGGCTAACAAGGCGCCACCTGCTGGGTAAGAGAAAGAAATAAAACCGACCAACAGGAGATCAACAGGTTTTACTTAAAGCCTAATACGCTAGGATCAAACACAACAAAAGAAAGACAATTCAATAAAACAACAAACAAATCTTATAATAATAGGTGAATGTGAAGGCGAAATAGAGAGACTGTCGCATATATTCAGTACGTTAGTAGTAGCCTCGCTCAATAATAAGTAACGTTCGCAATTAATGTGCCGGATTCACAGGTAAGCTTTAGTTATACCAAAATTAATGTTAACGTTCCAATTAAGGATTAGCTAATTAGAAAACTCTGCGTACACATATCACTTACACACAGTGATTTTATCTGGTCGAACTTGAGCTGGTTAAAACGTTCGGTTATGGAGAGCACACCGAATAAAGACTTACTTAAGAACCAAAGATCAAGCCGTTTCATGTCATATGTACATAAACTTCATACGCATTAACAATGAATAAGTTACTTAAATAATAAAACTTAGCTGTAATCTGACGGATGCAGTTCCGAGAATAAGAGTTTCCTGTAGCGACGATATCGACAGTTCGGAAAGTTAGGTAACCCCAGGATTCCTCTTAGGTGAGGTGTGCAACCGGAAGGCGGTAGGCTCCCTCGATAAAGTTATAAAGCATAACCAACCCCTGTTAGAGGTGGTAGCCACCGGCAGCATATCTAATGCAAAACCGTAGTGTGGTCTTTAATTGACAAGGAAGGTCTTAATCAGCCACTCCCGCACCCTCAGGAGTTATCCAGGTATAACACACAGCGAAATCATAAGGTCAAGAAACGTGCTAAAAGAATTTCACGTGGCAATTAAAATTAATACAAATTGAAAAGAAAAGCAATGTGTACTCACGGTGAATTTAGCCAGTTTAAACTTAACCAATAATTTTTATTGGAAATCTTGTAACACAATTAATTGATTTGTGTAAATTTCAATTTTAAGATGCACGCTAAACCACCCGTTCGGAAGAAAGAAATGTCCGCTGTTCGTCTAGAAACGAACTGAAATTTTATTTTCAACCAATAGAAAAAAATCAAAATGCGCGCAAAATACGACTTTCGTCGTAACATACCGCGACACACGTTATATATTATGCTCTCGACACACGTTTAATATTCAAAAAATAAACCGTAACAGTTTCGTGATATAAAACATTCGTATTTGCTTCTATATCTTTGAGTTGCGTTGGTATCTCTGAAACAATGAGAGTACACTACCAGTTAAATTAAGACAAAATTTGTGGAGTTTGGTGTTTGACAAAATACTTCTTTAAAATTGAAAAAAATTCCGAATAGTTCCAAAATATTACAAAAAACTGAATTTTTACAAAATTTACTCTGACCCTAAAATTTTCTAAATTTGAAAAACTATTATACAATAAATAACACTATCTACTTTTCCTCTTGTACAAAATGGTACAATAAAATTTAAATTTCGACTCTAGGCGGCCATCACAAACTTTATTTTTTTGTTCATTTTAGTCACCCTATGACTTCTTTAATGCAACAAAGTCAATGCTGATAAATCACTTTTAGGTTACGATAATGATTAGAAAATCAAATACAGTGGAAACTTTTCGAATAACATAGTTAATCAGAACATAGATTTACGTCATCTGATTCAATTGGTATGCTATTTCTCAGCAGTAAAGAATACATACTTTAGTTTACTGCAAATCATTTCTAACCAGAAAGGTGTATGAAAGAATTTACCTATGTGTATATTATGAAAGATATCTTATTACTGAAGGACAGAAGCATTTAGAAACGCGTTCATTCAATGACGAAAACTTTGGATGTACTAATGTCACTATGAGGTTAAGATGGAAATGACTTATATAAATGCAGACAACTTAAATTATCCCATCAGAATTATATTCAACAAACATTAAAACAAATTAAAGAAATGCATTGAATGGTGATATACCGTCTGCACCTTGAAGATGTACACAAAGTTAAGGAGGCAAAAGATCTGATCTAAGTAGAAAGTGTTCAGCGACGCAAAACATTTTGCTCAAGAAACAAAATAAACGTCTAAGAGCGCATAGATAGTGCGCCTAAACTTACAAATTTTGATAGAAAAAGAAAAAAGACGATATGATAAATACATTTGGTGAGTTTAAGCGATCATACGAGTCCTTTTATCTGGTCGTTCGTTGCGCGTTATTCCCTTGAACACGTTTTAAACTGGACTTTTGCTCGAAAAAGAGGAAAACAAGTGCTTTTGGGAAAAACTAGTTTAAATAAAATTTATATATTATAAAATTTCCAACAGCTTTATTTTACAATTAATATTCTTTTAAAACAATTAGTACCACGTAATTATCATATCTAAGTAATTACTTATCGTTATTGACACATACGCCTATACCAAAATCTATTATATCGCTACTGAAAGCCGTCTCGTAAAGTGGACCATCCTGTGAAACAGGATCAATCCAAATACTTTTGAGGTCTTTATTTAATCTAAATCTAAATTAATCTAAATAACGAAACTTAAGATCCATCACCCAATTACCGATAGCATTAACCGAATTACGTTAACGCTGTAATTGAATTTTTAATAAATCCCATATCTTTCATCTGTATAAAATGTAACGTAACTAAGTCAAACAAAAACTCGCATTTCCTTTAACGTTGTGTAACTTAACCAGTTGTAGACGTCTAACAGATAGAAATTAAGACAGGTGAGAACAAGTAATGTAATCCAATCAATGACACTATTAATATTTGCAATAGAAATGAATTTTACAACGAATTCAATAGAAGCTGTATTCTATCAGAACTTGAACATATTATAAAATAGAATTTCAAGCTTTCCTCACTATGTGGTGAAGCTACGTTTGGTAAAGATAATTCTTTAATTAATTTTTAATAAAGATTGTTTGCCAACGAAGGGGATCAATGTTGAATGTAATCCATTAATTGATGGATCCCACCTATCAAATGTTTTCCTTTTTTGACAACAATTACAAGAACTGTTTTATATTATTCATTTTGTGTGTAGTTCGTTGATGCGACGATGTTATTCTAAATGTTCGATCGCTTTTAATAATATTGATGAACTGTAGAATTATTTGTTAATCTTATTTTCATTAAATTAAATCATCGAAACTGAGGAAAATGGATAGTGAAGAAATTAACATTTTTATTTTTAATTGAAGAGATCTTGTATAAAACTCAAATGCTAATACGACTAGAAATACACTTTTTCTACTCTATTCTAGAATACTAACAATACAGAATAGTTAGATTCTAAAACATCATGTTACGGAATGAGAACAGATACGGCGATCTCGTGGCTGTTAACACAGCGTTGCGTTTGAGGACAATTATTATAAAAAAATTCATGAACAATGCTTGATTCAAGTAATTATCGAGTATAATTGATACAATTTAATTTTAAGTTCTGGTATAACTCATATTTAAAGACGTGTAAACGCAAAATTTAGAGTTCAAAAATTAAACCTCCAACATTTTTAATGTTGTTTGAAAGTTATCAACTTTATCGAAAGCTTATTCTGTTCTGCGAGTAACCATCAACGTAATGCAAGCACTTACTTTGTACATTATACATATTATGATAAATTGCCCACCTCTAAACTATTGACTTAAATACATATAAATTATTAGAAACACAATTTTCAGATCTGCAATGTAATCAAATGCCACACAAAAACTTTTTATTTCTATAAGGAACAATGCTTCCGGATAAACCAATTCAATTATTTACCATCTTATTTATCGCATCATTATCTGGAATTAGATTAAAGCTGAATAATAAGCAATAATTTTTTTAATCATGTACGTACCGAAGGCTGCCAACATTAACTTCGCGTACACAAGTAAATTATTTAATAAACTTTGATAATAAAATAATATCTAAAAATTAAACCAGTTGTGTTATTGTTAATTAATAAATCGCAAATAAAGGCATTGCTTTTTCTAACCTTAACCCAAATTTAAACGTTAGTAACAAATGATGACAACTACCACTAAAAATTAAAGATACCAACTTAAAATAGAGACAAACTATCACTTTTGTAAATTGTTTATCAATTTTTTATTGATACACACTTCTCTGTCGTAGAAAATAGTATAAGTCTGCAACACGTTTGTAATGGCTATTTCGCACTCGTAAATCCAAACATTCCACTCGTGCTGAATAAGCCATATTTCGAAGCTTGTTACAGAATATATATTCTGTCTGCTAAATAAAGTTAAAAATTTATGAAAGAAACTTTTCTTTCTATGAAAATATCTGTGGATGATCGTCGAACGTGACATGGTAAACTAAATGGGTTTCTAAAATTTTGAATTCTTGCTTGGCAATTTATTTTCTACAAAATTCATTAGAAACAATAAAAAACTGAAATCTGTATTAGAAACAACTGTTGACGCTGCTTCAACTTCTTAAATTACCTACATTCTATTAATTACAAAAATATGTTCCACATTTTTGCAATTCCGTAATCTAAGAATTAAATAATTCTAATTTTGGAATGTAGTACGTACGTCTGATAATTTGTAATAAATTCTGTTGTAAATTGTAAAATTTTTTTTCCAATTTTTTTAATGCAGGCAACTAATCTAGAAAAGCAAGAATTCGATAATTTAGAATATCCCATTGAATTTCCTATGATGCGTCCAGCGATTCTCAGCCCAAAATACAAAATTCAACCAACATCATTACAAAGTTTTTTTCTAAAATTGACTTGTGCTTCCTTAACGCACAACGACTTAACCCCTAACTGAAAATTAAAATTTAAATTGGAAAAAATATTTAAACAGTTTAAGTTACAATAATTCCAAAAATATCAAGTTAAAGTATAATAGTAGATAGCATCTCTTAAGGATATGATTGGGACCTTTTTTATTTAAAATGTATATCGGCTAAATTTTTATGGGCGTCGTGCCTGCAGATTTTGTACTGAAATATCGGTTCAAGTAAAGTTATTATTATATTTATAGAAAAAAAAAAACTGGTTAACACAAAGCAAATGGGTACCGAATAATGCATTTCATTAAAAAGTTGTAACTGATTAATTCTTATCATAAAATCAAGTAAATTAGTAAGAATATTAACGTAAATTAGGTTTAATTTTACATTTCACAATTAGAACTCAACTGAATAAATAAGGTAATTATTTCGTTAGATAACAGGAAATATCAAAAAACTTGAACATTAGAAAAACTAGCTCTTCTTTTTCTACATTTTCAACTAATATATATTAAAATTTATACTTTTTGTATTGACTGTATTATAAAGATGTCGTTTAATTGATATATTATCAAGTTATATGCATGGTCGTTTATTATAGTCAATCTGGAAATAAAGTAGGCTACATTTTTATGTTATTAGCACCAGCATGTACGTGAATTCTATTATACAAATTCAATTTTCAATTTACAAGTATAATGCAAATGAAAACCTAAATCACGGCTTTACAAATTATAATTACAAACGAAAAACCATATTTTATAAATAAACGCACGATTAATGAAATCGTTACTAAATACCAGAATTAAGACCATAATTGAGTAAATTACTTTTAATTATTGATCGAAAATTGAAAAAGAGAATACTGAAAATTTACTAATGTTCAAGTTTTGATATTTCTGAATTTTTAATCTAAATGAGTACCTTATTCGTAGTGAGTTCTAAATAGTAATGAGTGAAAAGATTAAACTGTTTGTTAATATTCTTTACTAATTTACTTGATTTTATGATAAGGGTAATCAGTTACCAACTTTTTTTAATTTTTGTCCCCGGCCCCGTAAACCCATTGCTGATGTATTTCAATTTCTTATTTTCTATTAAATATAATAACAACTTGCCAAATAATCTTCATGCAAGCATACTGAGCACATACATCCATATATTAAACAAACAAAGGATGCAATGTATCGCAAGAAGATACTTTATACTATTTAAACTATTATGCACAGCATTTTGATTTTTTTCTATTTTGGGCAAGTTTTTGTAGGCAACTAAACTGTTTAAATATATTTATTACTTTTTTTTTTTTTTTTTCCCCCCAAACAAGCTAGAACAATTTATCAGTTAGGGTTTAAATGTGCGATGAAAGGCTTTTACGAGTTCGAACTTGAAAAAAAACCACCCCTTTAAAAACAAAAAAAAACTGATGTTAATTGGACTTATAATTTAGAAACACATCATAAACCCCACAGTAAGGATATTATAAAAAATCCCGGAATTAAACTTGCTTTTCCTGAACCTTGCATTAAAAAAATTGGAAAAAAATATACACAATTTACAAAAGATTATTACCAGAAGTTATCCGAACATTTAACGCATTACTACAAATTTCAAAAGTTAGGTGACCAAAAAAAAATTCTTAGACCCTGTACCAAAATGGAACATATATTTTTTTTTTCTTGTAATTAATAGAGGCTGTAGTAATTTAAGTTGAAACATCAACAGTACAATAATTTTGTAGAAAATAAGACCTTAGTAGAAATTACAATATTTACTGTGTAAATTGTATGTTTTACAACTTGTAAATAAAAAAGTTAAATTATTTAATGCAATATTTCTTAATACATAGAGAGTTTAATTTTTTTTGGAATATTCACTTTCTCACCGTTGAGTGTTTACAATAAAGATATTTAATTTATGGCACAAAAGTTAAATGTTCAGTTACTAGTAAAACGTAAAAAAATAAGGTCTCTAAATTTTTCTTCATTAAAAAAGGTTATATCCGTAAAACAAATTATATAAGCACACCCCAAAAGTGATAGTTTATTATCTGACACCCAAGTGAATGACTATCTTTGAGCAAAAATGACCAGTAATCGTGCATTTTTTGTTAAATAACGTTTGAAAAAACCAGAAAAAGCAATGCATACATTGCGACTGTAGCAAGTAGCACAACTTTCGGTTTAATTTTAGAGTTTTTCGAAACCATTTAACATCCGTTTTTATTAAATAGAAACTGTGTACGCCGAAGTTAATCATTGTTGGCGGCCCTCCCTTTCTCGGCCGTACAATGATTAAAAAAATTGACCTTAAATTTTATTCGCTTTATATCCAATTTCCGAATAATAATGTGCATATAGATGGTAAATAATTGAATTGGTTAATCTAAGCATTATTCCCTTATAAGCAAATAAGTATCTTATTTCAATGGATACGATTACATTGCCATATACCCCCCAGTTCATTGATTTCAACATATTGCTAGTCAGTGAATTACTTAATTTGTATTTTTATAATGAAGTCTGAAAGTAAGTCAACTGATTAGTACTCGCAGAGGAGCTGAGCTTAAGCTTTTTAAACAAAATTTAGAAACTTACTTTTAAGACCCAACATTAAATGAAAATCATGTTTGAAGGGACCCAATTTTGAACCCAATCTTTTCTGATTTTACGTCTTTAAATAATGGAGATTTTATACCAGAGCCCCCCAAAATTAAATTTGTATCAATTATATGATACCTCACCTTGAAATCGAAGCCCCATTTCGAACTAATAATTTTAAAAAAACAATTGTCTCCAGGAAACACAACGCTAATGGTTTTTTAAAGAATCTGCCCCCATTGTCCAATTGAACTACATGTACCCCGTAACCCTCATGAATTTTTTTTTAAAATCCTTTTAGCATTGCATTTAATTTTGAATTTAATTGAAATAGCATACAGGAGTAGAAACAAAGGAGATATACTAGACGTAATTTTTACCAATTGATTGTAACATCGCGTTGATTTTGTTTGAATTGTTAATTTACTTCCACACTATCCATTTATTTTCGTGCCGTAGTTGAATCAGAATTTCCCCTTGTGAAAATAAGGTTTACAATTCCCTGACAGTTCCAATTTAGATTATGTTGAAAAAAGTAATATTTTGGCATTGAAATTAACATACGAATTTTAACATCTATTCGACAAATTACACACCCACAAATGAATAATTAAAGCAAAAAGTTCTATTTTAACAGTGCTCAATGCAAAAATTTGTGGCACTTAGAGGTCCGCTAACGAAAAAAGTTAAAACGTCAAAATTGATCCTTCGTTGTACATGAAGCAATCTTTGGTGAAATTGGTGAGGTGTCATGCCACCAAGCAGCTGTACAACCGCATAGTGCAAGAAGTGAAACTGTTTTTCCTATTTGCTCATAAATGCGTTAATAGTTTTGATAATCATACAGCTATTAATTCGTTGTAAACTTGGCTGCAGCCTATTTCATGGTGTATCTGAAGCAAATTATGCACTTCTAAACCTGTATTCTTAGAAAAAGACATAGCATTGAACATAACGTGAAAAATAACAACCGTCACCACCGTTACTAAACAAAATTAGTATTATTAATGTACGGTAGATGTTTGTTTATACAAATGGAAAAGGCAGGAATTATTAAAAGCACGCTTTAACATAAGCCAGTTGTGCTATCGGTAAGCAGGCGATGAATCTTAAGTTTCATTGACATCAATTTAGATTTAGATATAAAGACACTCAAAAGCTATTTTGAATGATCCTGTTTTGAGATGTCAGACGGCACTCTATGCTGATATAGCATGAACTGCGTATGTAAGTTCAGTAACGATAGTAGTACTTAGATATGATTCGTGAACTATTTTTAAAAAACTATTATTGTAAAATGAAAGCTGTTGAAGAGCAACACATAGCTGCTATAAATTTTATTTAAGCAGTTTTCCCAGCGCTGATTTCCCTTTCGGCAAGGAAGTCAGAGGATTTAAAACGTGTTCGAGGCTGTTTGGCACGACCGGAACTCGTATGTCAGCAATCTGGGTAAAAAAAAATGTAGTTTATCATATCTCTTTTTCTATCAAGAACTAGCAAAGTTTAGAGCACTATCTAACTGCGCTCTTAGACGTTTATTTGTTTCTTGCCACTGCAAAAAGCATATTTTATGTCGCTGAACTTTTCTACTTAGATCAGATCTTTGCTTGGCTTTATTGCATCTTCAGGTACGAACATTCAATGCATTTCTTAATTTCAATGTCACGTTGATCTGGAACTGAATCTTAAGTTGATACTGCATTGGGGTCATTTCCATCTTGGCACCTCATATTTGACTGGATATCCAAGGGTTTTCGTCAATCTGAACGCGTTTCTGGTTTCTAGATCTCGGCTCAATAGACTATCTTTGCATAATATACACATGAGTAAACAACTTCATTACCCTGCGGTTAGAAATGATTTGCATAAGCAAGTATGTGATAACTTTACTGCTTAGAAATAGCGCACCAGTGAATCGAATGATAAATCTATGTTTGAGTAGCGTATGTTATTCGAAGTTTCAACAGTATTTGAGCCTGTCATTATGTGACACAAAAGTGATTTATCAGCATTGAACTTTGGTACATTAAACTGTTTTAAGGAACTGTAGCACAAAAAAATGAGCAAATAAAGTTCTTTCCCTAGAAAGTCGAAATTCTAAACTTTGTGTCACCATTTTCATGGAAGAAAAAGGAACTGGATAGTGTTATTTGACTGTATAATAGTTTTCAAGAACTAGAAAATTTAGGTCGGGTGACACATTTTTCTCGTATACTTGTGCTAACCAGCACTAACCATTCTTTCAATTTTTGACTCTATGGCATCATAAAGAAGGGAATATACTTGAACTATCAATTTCTGCCGATGATACGTATTTCATCACTGCTCAACCATGCTGGCAAAAATATAAACGAATACGAGTATTTTCTTCGCGAAGAGCTATTGCGGACACATTTCTCAATATAAAACGTGTTGTCGAATCCAATATACTGGCGTGTCAAAATGTATGTTACGACGAGAAGTTTTATTTAACGCACTTGTATGTCACTATTGATTTGGCTCAAATTTCAGTTTCTAGACGAGCAGCAGACGACCCTCTTTCTTCCGAGCACAGACGATGCATCTTAAGAATTACAGGAATTTACACAAGTGAAATTGTGTGTGATTTTGGAGCTTCAATAAGTGACAGTTGGCCACCTTGTTACCATTGCTTTCTTTCGGTATCGATAATTTATTGCCACGTGGTAGCACGTTTCTTTGACGCTTGATATTTCGCTGTGTCTAGGCCTGGATAACAACGGTGAGACAGCTTCGCTGTAAGTGAGAACCGCACGGTTTTGCGTGGTGCCGGTGACGCAGGGTTGGTAGATGCTAAGCGACACATTATACCGGGGAGACTACTACTTCTTCCGTTTTCTTTACCCTCACTAAGAAGAATCACTGGGGTTACTAACTTTTCGAAGGCTGTCGATATTGTCGCTGGCAAAGCCATTCTCGGAACTTACTAAGTTTATTATTTATGGCTTATTCATTAATGCGTGTAATTTATGTCTATGACATGTGACAACTTTTTGAACAACTAGTAAGTCTTTATTCGGTAGCTCTCAGCCAAACGTTTCAATCAGCTGAGACTGACCGCATAAATCACTGTGTAGTAAACATATGAGATTAATTAGCTAGTGAACATTAACATGTTACGAGCATGTGCCTTTATAATGATCCGGCGTAATGCCGTATTTCACCCTCTCCGACGCTGGCAACATTCACATGATTTATAGGCTTCAAAACACGCATGTTCTGATCAACATCCATCTGTGCCAATGAACTCTTTCTTTTTGTGTGTTTGTCTAAATTCAACATTATCTTTAGATAGTAAAACCTGTTGATCTCCTGTTGATCGGGCTAATTTCTACTTCTGGTACATACCAGCTTGAGTGGCATGTAATGTTCACCATACATTATTTACTTTCATTTCAATTGAGCCCCACTCCCAAACAGCCGAGACACTGCTATGTTAGCCAACGTAATATTTACAGGAGACGAACAGATTTATAGGTTCTGAAAATAATTATTAGTTCTTATGATGTGTTGTGACTCCGCTGTCACAAATCCACGTTTGTTAACCTTCAGTAGTTAAATTATTTTTACTTAACTTTTGGACAACGCCGTAATGACCCTTTTACCACAGTTGTTACATGCACATTGTCAATTTTGGCTTTATTCTGAGAAATAGCAAGCGTTTCGCACTTCACTAGAATTCGTTTTGCAAGGCCCCTTTATCTGAATCTTTTGTTGAACGTCTTTGAACACAACTGAGGGCAATTAGCAGTGAAAACACAATCTTCCAATGGCATCAGCATTTCGGCTTATGAGTCTTTCATAAATGACCACCCAAAATAACATTTTAATAATCTATACACTTCAGTTTGACATATACATGAACCAAAGATCGACTCTTTGGGGTTTGGAATCCAGCTGCTCTTTCGATCATAACTCAGACGTTTTTCAAATAACTCCCAGAATTGAGCACAACTTTCGCAATCGATTGCGTCGAAATGTATAAACCGCAATGATACTAGATGCCTTTGCATTATCCTGTCAATTGCTTATTTGCTAATGTGTCTTCACGGACTCTTTTCTAACGTTTGGACATAATCTGCTGCCATTAACAATTATGATCTAGCTCGCTTGAAGTATGATCCATTTCCCTAAATCCTAGCAATCATTGGACTGTCAACCAGTAATAAGACATTTCTATGCTATAGCTAAACTATAATCTATAACAACATTTAAACATTTATCATCGATTTAAATAATAATTTTAGACTAGCAGCTGTGTATTAAAAGTTCGATTTTTAGATTATCTTTCTTGTTCACACGCAACAAAAAAATTGAATATAATATCCAAATACACGATATACATGATACAATGTAGAAACCGTCTTCATAATGTAAAATTATGATTATAACATAATCACTTTTACTTTACGAAAAAGTTCCGATAATAGTATTAGTCGGGATTTTACGGCATCTGCACAAGCGTACCATCAGATGATTATTACGATTAATGCGTACACAAAGGCTTTTACATAGATACGTCAGAACTATTACTACAACAGAGTAGCAGAAGCATGCGGTGGTTTGGTCAATAAAAACATTTAATAATGAAAATTGCATTGTAGTTTAACCAGCTAGCACCACTATTAAAATCGTTTAAACAATTTTATGTTAACTTATGACAATAGATTAGACTGTGGTAAGACTTAGCAAAATATATTTTCATATGATTACAAATTACAACTACAGTTCATAATCTCAAACATATACTTATGTTTATTTCTAAGCAAAAGTCTAGTTTTTGTTTATCTTCTTAATGTAGTCTTATTACAATAAATAATGTTATGTACGTATGATAAAACATAAACGATAAAACTTCCCGATTCTATTACTATTCACTCTACCTTAGACTCTGAAAATTTCACTTTATATTGAATAGAATAATGTGAAAATAAATATTTTATTATAATTAATACATTAAACACAGATAAAGTAAGCGACATGTTTATTTTCAAAATTGATATAAAATATTCTAATATGATGAAATTTTGATCTATTTCTCTTTAAATTTTAATTTAATGTAAATTTTTTAACAATGATATTCCCTGACGGCCTTTAATACCACTACTCTTCAACATTTCATGTAAAAAAAAGGGTTACGTTACTTTCAAATAACTGTTCTTGGAGTCGTTTAAGAGACACTTTGAGTGACGAACAGCGGAAAGGATTTACTGATCACATACATAATTTGATTTTTATATGCCGTATGCTCCAAAACAGTAGTCCTGTCGGAAATAATGTTACTCGAAAATCTGTATGCTACATTATCATGTGTGACTTAATCTGCCTCGGCACGATATTTAGGAAATTCTTAAAACTGGCGTAGAAAAGATATCGGTAGCAATACAGCATATCGTGCTCTCTCGGTGATATTCACATATGTTTTTAAAGTGTGTAGCGACACAGCATCAAATAATAGACACAAAGCCGTGGCTATTGAGTGAATCTTATCATATAGACAGACTAACTACGTCCCAGAGTGAATTTGTTGAGCAACATTTGTTTACACACACTGAGTAATGACTTCTTCGAAAAAACTAGGTACTTTGACACGAGATGGTAATTCTCGAATAACTGATTCAATTTTGTTATAGCAGATAACATATCGGTATGTCTGAGAAGCGCAAATTAAACTCTGCTGCGGCAATGTTTTAATTTTAAAGAAAATAAACTTACCTTTTAATATAAATAAATGCCATTATTACTAGAGTGCTATTCACGACTATTCTAATTGAAAACTGTTATTTAATAACGATTGACTAACATTTCATGTTTGGAACATATTGAAGCGGCAATATAAGTGTAAGGCTGCTGCAAAAGTTTCTTGCAGTACTTTCAATTGTGATAAATAAACCAGCATACAGGTTTAAGTTTTAGAGCACGCTTTTTCGTTTGCACATAATACGAAATCGTACGTCGTAAATACTTTTTGGCAAAACGGCAGTATCATTGATTTGTAAGCCCTGTATTCCCATTGCGAACGACTGCTATCGCAGAAGCTTACCGACTGAAAAATTCTTTTGGCCTCAAGTAATTTGGAAGCAGAAATTGAACGAAGAATGCTATAAGTGACATTAGAAAAGAGCATGGCTACTATGAAAACATGCAGAGCAACCCATCGTTTGCTTATGTCATTTTCTATCATTATAATAAGCGAAAGCCGACTATTTTGCAATTTGTGTCGAGCAACTTCTGAGTTATTTTTTGCACTTTTTGAAAAAAACTTCCTTTATGACTAACACAAAAAGATGTTTTTAACTGTTGAATTTAAAACAAATGAGAGCAAATTCTAGCCACAGTTGTGCGTTTATTTTTTAATATTCCTAGCGGCTCAAACTCTTCAGAACCGACAATGATATAATGAAAAAGGAAATTTTTATAATTAAAGTAGATCTCAAAATTGACAGTTAGATACATGCCTTTTCAAATGCCATTAAGTTTAGATGAACTTACGGGGCTAAAATTTTTAGTGACTATTTTGAAGTAACAACCATGACATATCGGCCACACTCGGTAGTAGAGCACTGTGATTTATGCTATTATCGACAATTACAGAGGCCGAAGCTATTTGAAAGGAAAATCGACTCAGGCGAATCGGCCAACTACAAATCCGGTTTGATAACGATCACTGTGATACTCTGGCACGGCTATTCGGTGATCACATAAGACGTGGATGGCGGGGCGTCGGCCGGCGGGGAACTGGCGCATATGTTGCATGCAAATCGGGGGGTTCATCGGGAGCCTGTTGTTGCGTATGGGAAAGCACTTGACGGCCGTTCTTGCTCGATTTATTTTCAGTTCGATGAGCCCCGTCTGCGCCATACTGTCGAGGTGTCGTCATCACGATGTTGCTCTGCTGCTTTGTGCTGCCGTGTTAGGCGTGATCTAAGGAATACAGCCCTCAGCAACTATTCTTCGTGATTTTGAGGTTTTTCGGCAATGAACTTCTGTTCCGATCCAGGAACACAATTTGATAACCGAAGATGTTCATGCGACCTGTCGATGGTCAGCAACGTGACGCTGGCATCTTACTGAAGAGTGTATCATAATCTGGTCGGAAACGCTGTTGCGCTGGAGGTGGCTCCGAGCGACGTACGACGGAACCGACATCATAGTGTGAAGATTGCATAACTTGTAGCTTATTTATTCAAAACGTGACCAGTTGGTTTTAATTGAGTACAACGATTTTCATCTGCGCAGCGTTGTGCTCTAGAAAAATGGGGCGTATTTTGCGACTGTTAAGATTATGCGATCTGGTGTGTTAAGCGTTAATGAATATAGGCGTCTTTCGACGATCTATTTGTGAATCATCTGACTGCTAATAATCTGTTTCAACGATCAAATTTGCTAACCAGTTGATGATAACGAGTAATATGTTAAAGTAGTTGTACAACGTTTTCGATTTATTTTTCCGTTTGTGAACATTATGATACGCGTTAACATGTTTTGCTCGTTGCGATATTCGCGCGCTGATCGCGATACGATGCGATAGCTAACTATTGAAAAATTTTTTCGGCATTAATTTGAGGTGCTGAACCGAACATACGACGATGTGATGACTACTGAGTCAGTTTATTGATTAGAAAGCCTTAATGTACGTATTATCGCAAAAGTGTCTTCATCTCATTAAATTCACGTATTAGCCTTTTCGACTATTTCATCTTTGTCATTTGACATATTTGTCAGGACGACACGGACCAGGCTGTTTTACTGTAGAACACTTTCTCGCCGGTAATTCAGTTAATTATTATTTATTTTAGAATTGAGCTTTCACTGAATGAAACGTAACTTTCTGCATAAACTTTACTGAACTTTTCAATGACTGCAAGATGAAAATTTTAAATTAAACTTTACAAAAATACACTAAAAGTCTGCTTCTCAAATAAATTAAATAATTTTATCAACATGGTTGAATAGGTTCAGATGTTTGGAAAAAATTCGATTTGTAATTTAGAGTATAGTGGCTCAGCCTTAGCGATACCTAAATAACTTCTCATTTATAATATATAAAAGTATTAAAAATCAATGACAAATCAGCACAAAGTATCTTCGCGGGAAAAAGCGAATCACTGACATTTAAACTTCTATTGGCTGGATCTGACTATCACCGTTGCAAAAACAACACAACACAAACAACAAGAAATTACAAATAGCAACTAGCAGCGGAAGAATAACGGTAGAACAAAGAGCCTTTGCCATTTGCTATTAGTATTCAATTTAATATTACTGTGCCCTGAAGAATGCGAACAATAGTTATACGAATCGTTAAAGTACCCCAAACACAAGAAGTTAAAGCAATGTATACCCTACATTAACAATTCAAAGCGACAAACGCTGAGTCTTAAATATTCTTTTTCGAAAAAAGTCTTCTTTATTGTGAAGTAGCGTTTGAAACGTGTGCGTCCCAGCTCAAACAAATGAGGATATTTAAAAAGTGATTAAAACAGTATAGATACGAGGCTATCCGGAAAGCAACCGTTACGGTTACTTATTTCAAGGCAGCTTTGTCCAATGAAGATTTTAACATTTTGACAAGAAGGCTGGATGGTCTTTGCAAAACAGCAAGTTGTTGTTTAAAGTGTTGATAAAGCTATAATTGAGACATCGGTCTGGTTAGCTGGGTAATCCGTTTGTAAAAGGCAACTTTGCACCACGAGACAGATTTGCTCATTAGAATAGGCAAGCAAGGTGATGAGACTTCAAATCGCTGTTACTGTCCAGAACGACAGCAGAAGTTACAAATTTACCCAACCATTCATTAAAGAGACTGACGAGATGTAATAAAACCACACCATTAAGAAGGCTGTGGGTTATAAATGAACAAAATATTTTGCAGCTTCTTCTTTGCAATGGAACGTCTATATATTATTTCATTTGGGCTCATGCAGTAAAATTTCCTATATAATGTCGTAACACTATATCTACTTCAAACTGCTGGCTCCAGCACTGCAATATCGATAGTTTTTTGAAAGATTTTGCTCCTCATATTTAACAAATAATGACAATGTTCTAATTCTACATACAGGGTATTCAACATTTTGTGGCAAACATTCTGTAATTTTCATTGTCGGTATGAAAGTCATTTATTTAAAATGAATGCTAACAGCTTTACGGTAATTATCAAGTCCAGAGACAATTACTGTATCAAAAATATATTTAGGTATTATAAGAATGATTTACCAACAATGGCTGCGAATATTACCGAAACTTACAGAATATGCAAAATTAAAAGGTTTGAATGAACAATTTTTATACATATTTATTAATATGAGATCAAGCTCAAAAACTAAAAAATATCTTTATTCTAAACTGGCGTACATTTCAAAAAATCAAAATTCTCAAGAATTATAGTATAGAGATTTACATTATACATAACTGTAATATGAACAAATAAATTTCTACAAATCTAAAAATTATATGTGGTTGTTTCATTGAAATAGAATGGCAGCAATTCCGGCTAAACATAAATGACTGAAGGTGTAATCACAAACCCATCCCATGCTTTAATGAACAGTTCGTCATTAGTATTTTAATTATAAAAGTATGGAACGAAATATTGAACATACATTAATCATAATTCAAAAATAGCACCCATGAATCCATCTTCGAAATTTACTAGATCTTATCGAGAAATACGCACAAACAGTTTAAATCATCACAAGTGTCTGCCCGAGTAACACAACATTTGAAGTGTATGCTCGTAAGCTCATGGGATATAAACTTTCAGTGTTAGGTGTAAAGAACAACTTTATCAACGATATGTGTAAAAAATTTAGAATAGTACTATGCAGGGTGTTGTTTTGTGGTGTCAACTTTGCACCAGCCATTAATGAAACTTTTGTCTGCGTCACTGAATAATTAGCTAACAAATCGACCTGCATACGCTCCTGTTATTAGCTTTCATACAAGTTTTTATTAATGATAAGCAGTTTCGAGATGACCGCAATAATACAGGCATGGCTTTCATATGCGTAAAAAATGTACTTCAACAACGCTGGAAGAACAAACACTATGAAACTGTCTTGAGTATCAAATAACTATTTCATTGTTGTTCTTGAGCGTTAATCTATTATGAAAAATAAATACAACCTGAGCAATATTCCCAAATGCACCGACATCTGACATAATTTGCTGCAAACTAATGTTACTGGTTGTCGCCAACAGTTCCGCACTTAAATACTTTACAAAATTCATCGTCAGCATGAATTTGTCGTTTCACAACCAACAAATCACATTTGTTGTCGAAGAAAGATAACAACAGAATTCTTCAGATCTTCAACATTGAAGAAAAATGATGCAGCAGCCAAAAACTTTCGGTAAATATTTTGAAGCTCTTAAGAAAGATCGCGCTTTGCTCCGTGCAACGGCCACCTGTGGCGACACGACCCAGCAAAAAGGGCGCGAGTTGTGTCGAAATAAATCGCATTTTTGCACGGCATATTTTATTGGGTGAAGACTCAAGTCTGGAGCTACGAGCTAGAATAAATACTATGTAATAAGGATCACGAAAATTCTAGGTGGCATTGGAAACGATCTTCATTACTTCGGAACGAGTTCAGCAGTGGATAATCGTTATATGGCAATCTCTGTGGACATTTCTCTCCTTGCTCAAATTGTGTGTTATCATGATTTTGCAGAAGGCAGCTCGCAGTTCTTGAAGACGTTAAATGTACGTGTGAAGTGGATGCAATAGATGAGGGCAGCCGCTATGAGGCGGCATGTGCACGGCGATGGCTGGACGAGAAAACAACTATACTTGACAACCGCCAAAGGTAGTACTCGATTAAAGGCCGGTGACGGCTTACGACCACCTGACTTAAATCCCTCGATATTTCGGGTCATGTTAAGACTTATCGTGTATGTACCAATAAACATAGTGAACATAACAAAGCTTTTACTGTAACGCAATAAATGATCCATTGCAGCATTAACCGTGGTGGTCTGTGCAGCTGGAAGAACCTCCATTTTCGATCGGTACAACGGTTTGTTGTTGCGGCTAAGCAATGTTTGACCGCCATCAGAGCCTGGTCGTTCTGCCATTAAGCATGTAAATTTTCGGCCTCGTTTGGGCACGAGCCATTTCCGGAAACCAACTGCTACTATGTTCGAGAGCACAATGAATATGCGAAAACAAGCTAGCATCATGTTTAAGAGCAAGGCATGACCAAAAAATACTAATTTATCTCGGTGGCATGTCAAAAAATTCAGAGATTTCCGTGATTGTTGCTAAAACAATACCCTGCTTCAGCAACTGTTCAATCTAATATTGACCAACGATTCACCGCTAACGACCCAACCAAACGCTGCGTGTTCAACAAAATCTGAAGGTAATTCACGGCGCCTGTATCTAAGCGAAACATTATAGTTTATAATACAAACTCACCTATTTCGATTGATTCTATCGATAAAAAGAAGACCATTTAGTAAAACACGAATCACCTATTATCCATATCTTTCCTATGCGATGACTACTGAGTGAATGATTAACCGAAACAAGCAAAGTCCCTGGAGGGCATGTCCCGGGTCATGCTGTGGGTGTTCTATTTATTCGGCGGAAAATTCAAATAATTTTTTTTTCAACAAGAAGACATGGATTATACAATTCGAACGAACTCATTGTAAAACCATTTTGTGTGTTACATTTTCATTTACAAGTTTTAATTTATCAGTCTAATAATAAAATGGTAACACATTTTCTTCAATAGTATACTCGTTATCACCTATGTGTCAAAACACACGTTAAGCATTCTATTATACATTTTTCAAATTGATGTTTACAGGGTTTTGGTGTAAATGATATGCTGATTCGGTTCCTGGTCATCAGACCCTTCCGGTAGTAGGAAAATGGCCCAGCACAATGGCCAATTACATGCAATAGTCAGAGGCTTTTGCAACATTCTGCCAATCTTTACCATCGAGGCTAACGGCAGGGTTTAAATCGAACTCTTGCTCTTTGTTTCAGGCTAGTGATATTTTCCTTTGAGAAACGCATTATTGAGAATGAAGTGTTTTGCTATTTGACCCGGCCTTTTTTCAGAATAGTTTGCTAACAGCTGACTGACCATGAATAGATAAATGCAGTATTGGCTATTGTTCATATTTGCTGTTTAACTGACCCCCAGAAACCAGTGCAATGTTGCGATTTGTGCCGTGGCAAACTTTTATGCGTAATTGGCGCAATTATAAAATGTCAACGGTCTTAATGTAGCACTTCTGCCAATGTTTACGCACTGATTGTATTATTACATATGAGTGCAAGGTGAGGCCAGAGCTGTCGCTGTTTGTTATAAAAGTAGTTTTCTAAACTTTAAACAGTAGCACCAAGACGAATAACCTGACCCACTACGGCACAAATTTCCATGCAGTTGTCTGATGTATGAAACTTTTTCCCTTTACTTGTACTACATCACAATACAATATTTAAAAATTATGCCATCCAAATAAATAAACAATTCGCGCTTGAAATTAACTTTTAAAACACCTTTGGTAATGTAATGGTAATAAATTAAACTTGATTTTTAGTATTACATTTTCTGCTCATGAACAAATAAATCGGGCCTGTTTCAGTATTACCGTAATTGTAATTTTTCCACTGCTAATTGCGACCTTCTGCCCAAATAACAACATAGTATTACGGTGAACAATTCCAATCCTCACGGCTATTTCTGAATACACGAAAATGCTCATTTCCCACTGCTATGTGAAGCAGAAAGCTCCCTTATCGGGTCGATATATTAAGTTCGCAATTATAATTTGACGATCAGCAACATTGGTATGTTGTTTGGTTAAATACACATAATGTTTTGTATAATTAGAGTAGCAACTAGGATCGTGGTCGCTTTGACGATATCGCACACCATCTTTAAGCCATTATCTAGCCTTCTTTGCGCACGCTGGCTGTCGTGAACTATTGTACGCGATAGGTGCATTATCAACAGTAGGGAATAAGATTAGGGATTGGTTGTTTTTATTGTATTACATAAGTGTGTGATTCGCTGATAAATATGATAATCCCCGGAGCAGTTTGACTATCGATAATCCTGAGCACCTGCATGCAGCACTACCTTATCCGTGATAAACTCATATTCGACACGAATTGCCAGCACTTATTACCAATGAGAATGAATGTATATTCCATTAGAAATATGACCAATCCTTTCTTATCGTCTCCTTATTCATGGGCACTGGCAACATTAAGCGAATTAACGATAACGCCCAGCTGTAATGTAGATACGTGTAATTTTTTTTTATCATGGCGTACATATTTTACAAAGCTCAAACTCACGTAGTGTCACTCTACTATGTTATTTTTATCTTTAGTACATGAACTAAATTATGAGTTGGAACGTCTTATCAGCTTTGATAAACACTTCAAATCGCACAAAATACCTGGGAACAATTATCCAAAGTGTGATCCCTTCTTTCCGAGATTCGTATAGATGGTATTGTTTACCAGCCGCGGCTGCAGAAACTTTGTGATGCTGGCACATATTTCTCCGAAGAGCTCGACTAACATTTCACAATGATGGTCTGGCCTCGTATTCTTCAGATGAGTACTACATGAAAGACAAACAACGGCTTCTAACAATATCAAACTTTGAGCCCGTTTTATAAAATGATTCAAAACTTGACAAGTTGCAACATGACTATGAATACTAACTATTTTTGAAGGGACCATGTTACAAAGCTGCATTTACTACAAAAATATTATTCAACACACCCTTTATGCTCGAAAATTATTGTATAAGAGAATCTTAAGAAAGAATTGATTACAAAGATAAGACTAGGCACAAAATAATAAAGATGCAAATGAAAATCGACGGCTTCGACGAAAACTTCGTTTTTCGCCCAGGTCGGCTTATGACGGACGAGAACAATAATTTTAAATTGGTTGACATGTCCGGGGATCATGTTTCTTAGAAAACACTTCATGTTATAGTCACTTTTCCAAACTATGTAGCAAGACTCAGTTTATATGGTTAGATTGGAATTTAAAAAAACACAAACTCGATGCTGTCCCATATAATAATATCATTAACAAGCTACTCATAATTGCTAGCAATAACCTTAAACTTTTGACAGAAAATGGAACAGCAAGCTCAGCATTACATTATAAATGTGTATTTTTGGTATTATTACAGCTGAAAAAAACTATTTACCTATAACTAATTTAATGCTTACAAGAACATGACTTTTAAAGAATTATCTTCAGGAACAAAACACATTACAAACCAGCCATTAATGTAACGCTTATTAGTAAATACCATAATAATATTTTTATTAAAATGTAATATAGATAACACAAATAACAAACATAAAGTTGAGTACAGCTTATTTTAAAGTTAATGTAAATAAGAAAACGAAATGATAAACAGGATCCGTACCTAAACCACTGAGCATGTGCTATAATCAGACATGTTATAATTACTTCTAATCACAAATACAAGAATAACATTTCATTTTAAAAACCCTTTAAAATTTGCAAAAAATGCATTCCTGCCAAATCTACCAATTCAGGAATGATTATTTTTCAACTCCAAACTCGCCATGTATAAAAAATATTGAACTGAAAATGTAAGCTGTACAATGTTGAGAATACAATATATTATTATTTAAAAAACAGTCAGTTTCGTGATGCTACGATTACATTTCCTTTTATTCGATAATCTTATAATTACTCGCAGTAAAGCTGCACATGTTACGCTACGAAATCGATTAAACAGTAAGTACATTCATAAAGCATTTACGTTTAACATTTAAATATAGAAATAACTTAAAATAAACTTGAAGAACAGAGATACTTAAATATTAAGCAAGTTTGTAATTAATGTCGGCATAAATTTTACTCGAAATAGTAAATTTTGAAACCAACAACAAATAATTTGATATTTCATGACTTATCGCCCCATACGCCGAAATTGATTAAATCAATTGTTGAAGATTGATACAATAATACGAAAATGCGGCATTATATTATATAAAATTTTAATTCAGGCCATTTGGAGTGCTAGCGTTGAACGTAATTTCTACTAACATGCGAAAATTTAACACGGTTGATTTATTGGCATTGATAGCTATGTTAGTAACTTGCGAAATGACAAAATACGCAGCTGTTGCTCGTGATTACAATACGATTGCGTTAAACTAAATTTCAATTAAAAAAAGTGCCCGCATTCATGTTCCGAATTTAAGCGCGATGTGGTAGGAAAACTCAATGGTGTTCTTGTGACTAACATGTATTATCGGATGCAATAATTAATACGGTAACTCTTGCAGAGTGAGAAATCAGGTCGTAAAGTAACAATCGTATATGGTTACATTTCTAATTTAATTTATGCGATTTACAGCTGGCTATTGTCATGTTCGCATTAACAACATTTATGTAAAACATTCGTTTATAATCATAATTGAAACCATACATACACTGAAAATAAAATTAAGGCAAGTTAACACAAATTGTAATGGTGAAATAGGCACCAACTTGTATTTATATTACCACTTTCAAGCTGAACCACCTTTCAAACAAAACTACTACCTTATTTATATATAATCAACTTTCTGAATGTATGGGCCTAACACTACATCTTTATAATTTATTACATGGCCAAATATTAAATTAAACTTCTTTTAATGTGTCGCAATTGTGAGGCTCAGAGTACCTGAGATTTGCATTATAATGGTATGAGTAACAAATATTACCAGTAATTTAATGTTTTAAGTATTGTATTAATTACAGCAATAATAAGCTATTGCAGAAGACTATTAATAAAATAAAAGAAACTATAAGTTTGTGAAAAGATTTGTAAAATAAATGATTTAAACAAATTTGTTCAGCTCTTTTTCAAGAATTGGACAGCTGTCAAATGATAATATAACAATTAATCTTGATCGCTGAACAGGCTCTGGTTTTCTTAAAAGCACAGCGTATTATATGAACTTATTGAAGCAAAATCTTATTCAAATATTGTGTGTTGACACCAGACTGCGTTAAGTGTACAAACTCAGGATTCGTTAATATGTTTGGCCTATAAATATAAACGATAACTTTTCAGTATTGTTCCATCCAGCACGACTGGAAATATTTTATCACAGAGGCAAATGTTGCAAATGTTACCAATTTGTCCGGAGTTTAACAAAACTAGCTGCCATACCTGTTCAATATTACTCTGTAAATTTGTGATACAAAATGGAAACTCTCTTAATTCTTGACAAAGTAATTAATAATATGGCTTTTGACAATAATATTGGCTGTATGTTTAACAATTTTATGTTTAGTCTAATATTAGATAGTCCCGGGCACAATATTCTGGGATAGTTCAAAAAAGCTAAGTACAGGCAAGGTAACGTCAATATATTATATACAAACTACTAGGACCTATAAGTTTAACATTCTCTTTGGCTTTGCTGTCGATACGATTTCTGATAGTCTTTAAGAGAGTAAAATTGCCGTGTCAAATTTTCGTTTAAATCTCCCTACCAACACAGAAAAATGACGAGCAATCTGATACTGTGTTCCAGGCCAGTTCTTAATGTTATCAAGGTGAGCTACGGGAGGCATGTTAAGTCATTTACTGAAGAGAGCTTATGTAAAAGTGTTCATAGAAAAAAATTTGCAATTTAGCTATTTAATGTTTTAATAATAAATTTAAATCGTATTTCATGAAACATCGTGCATATGTCATAGTATGATAGTTGGCATCTACGTCATTTCACACTTCTTTTACTTTCACAACTTGTGTTACATCTGTAAAACTTTCACTATCCCGACAATAATCTTCAATGGTTCATCTTAGATAGCATTCATTTTCTCCCAAGGCTATCTTTAAATTATTTTTAGTGTTTATACTGCCTGCAGCAACAATTTGCGGAGGAAAAATTTTCAGCAAATCAAAGAAGTTGATTTCTGCTGGAGTATGCCTAAAAATTCAAGCTGGTTAAATATATTTTTCTGCTATGACACTCTCCTCTTTAGTTATAATATTATCAGCTTCACTTTGTTCGATCGAGTGATAATCGAAAAATTTGTCCGTTGCTAAAATAAATGAGTCACTTTTAAAAGCATTGATTAAAATTTGCAAGTACTAGCATTCTAGGATAACAATGTGCATTCAATGAATCACTACAAATGCAGAATGAACCATTCTACAGCTTAAATGCTACAATTATGGAATGAGCTACAAGCGTGAGCAAAACCAAAACATAATTTAATTTTAGGTTTACTATAATTCATCCAGAAACTAAAAAACTTAATAGGTAACTTTCAAGGCACACTCAAATATATTGTTGATTTAAGTATTGTGGCTATTTTCTCATTACAAAGGTGATTCAGAGGAGTAAAAAATACATTGTTCAAAGTTTATTATTCTATAAGAAATAAAATTATTACAGTCAACAGTTGTCATTCAATGATAGTATCGAAATCCTGCAATGATGGCTACGATTTATATGATAGACGTTAACAACACAACTATGAACAACAAACCTGCAGCTGTATATCATTACAAATGACAGTTGAGATTTAACACTTATTATGTTATGGTTAAGAAATGATTTTCTTAGATAGGTCGTAGAAGACTAAGTGGCTTTGTATAGGCAAAATCCCACCAGTCAAAAATATTCTTATAAACTTAAGCTGCAAATGTACGGCAACATCTAAATGACTGTTATTAGCGATCGAAGTGTGATGTGTTTAATTAAGGCATTTACTCATTATAACTTATCTCCAACAGGTATAAATTTTTAAGTGATATAAATCCGAGTAGAGAATAATGCACCACAGATATTCTTTTATAAAGACTGGTAAGATAGGCCAACTTTCCATCAAGCTGTAGTGACCAGAAAATCTGCATAAACATAAGAACTGCACTCATTAGCTGGTAGCTGGTACAAGCAAACTTGCATATGCATGTGTATCTATAATTGCACAACATTCAAAGCGGCAGCAACTATAACTGCCTCTGGAGGTCACTTTGTTCGAGATAGAGAACTGGCCTATATGGCAGTGGTTGCTTGCACAGTATGTCGCACATGGAGATAATTTTAACCTTATCTTTTCTTTTCGATTTTTATTAAAATGTTACATTGCATAACTTATGGCCGATTGCACCAAGAACACAACCCAGAAGCTAGCGTGGCAGAACAGATAAATTATTGTTAAAACATAAAGCGATTTTCTTTAAAGCATTTTAATCGGCCATCAGTATCTATTTTAAGAATTCCATTTGTTAGATATATGTTATTTATTTAAAAAGAAAACACACTGACTTAACACAAAGATTTTGTACAACTTTCAATAACATTTATTCTTTTCTAAAAATTTAATGTGATTTCAATTTGTTAATGACGATTTCTGTGAGAGATTAGTTTCTTTACACAATTAAATCTTAAAAAGAAAGTTATCAATTTATCGACTTTTATATTCAATCGTACAAGCAAAGCAAGCATTACACGTATAACAAATTGCGCATCTCTCAAGCTATTTAAATACATATAAGTATTAGAAACACACAATGTACTAAGACAATGTTTCATAAACTTATGTCAATTACATCTCTGAAAATGCTCGATAGATACCACACTGTTCTCACAGGTATGTATTCAGTGTTACCATCTTGTTGCTCATCAGTATCTGAATGGAGAAAGATGGAATAACTGCAGCAAATTTCACAATCTGCTGCCTGCTTTACAGTATAGTATAACTTCTCCTGCTGACTAATAAACGTTCGTAATAAATTAATAACTAAAAAACTAAGCTACTGAGCTACTAATGAGCAATGTTATTGTTAATTAATAAATCAAATAAGGCATTGTTTTGACAACATTTATTTCAACTACCCATTACCAACGCAATAGAAACAAAACTATCACTTTAACAAGTTGTTTAGCAATTCTTTTATTAATATAATATGGCAGCTTTCTCTGTAAACAGAAAAGACATGATTGCAATACTTGGAATGAGTATTCACACACTCGTAAGAACCGTCTGCTCGCCTTCGGCTGTGTGTTTCTTCCGCTCGATGAGCATGCCAATTCAAACTATGTTACGAAACTGCTCTTATTCAGTAGGCAGGCATGAGTCAGTAATATAAGCGCTGGTACAATTCCAGAGATATGATGCTAATGGTACCGCTACCAAATTTAAATAAAAGCAAAAAACTCTTTGGTTATCATGTAAACATTGTCTTTGTGTATCGAGGCCAATATACAGACGTCTGCTGATTCTACATAAACCCAATTCACGAAAAAAATTTAAACACGAGGCTATGCTTCGACGAAGTAATTGACACCTTTTATTGAAATATATCGTTTGCAGTGAGACTACAGAACAATTATGTTTACGATTCACTTTCTTTTCACGAACTCCAAATTAAATCTAATATCATTTTAAGAAGGAAACAAAAACATATTTTTAATTTTGCTGTTAACCAAGCCAAATGATTCTTTGATCCTGATCTTTTGCCATACCTGAAGACCAGAAATTACGTATATGTGAGCTAATATGCATAAATGGTGCTCCGACAGAACCATACCACAAAATACGGGTTCATCATAATTACTTTTAATATGTTTATCCCAGCACTTTGAGATTGTTTGGAACTCGCTCAGGTTGGACTTCAATGTTACTCGTGTTAAGCTGCAGAAGCATTTAAAACTTTAAACAAATGTATTACGTCTTTCAGGATGCGCTCAAAGTACACCGGCGCTCGAGTTACTCTGAATTGCACAGCTTCGCTCTATCTGCAGTGCTGGCTTTTTCGTTTCAATCACAATGAGACAACTAATTACAATATGGCCTTGCCAACATTAATGTCAGTTGATAACCAGAGTACCATATGTCTACTATTTTACTCAACATTGGCCCATGAAAACTGTTGGCAGTCTGGAAACGTATTTTGCTTATGATCCTGTGTGGACAACAAAGAAGTAACAACACCTTTTTGTTCTTCTATGTCTGTGCCATGCACGATTTACTAAACTATTTTTGAAAAGAATTTCAACTAACATGGTTTTTTGTTTTATTCGCGAGACTCAATATTCCGTGGCTGGCTCACTTGAAAAAGACTATCTTCTGTTCTAGTACAAACACCCCAAAATCTGGTAGCTATAAAAGGAGTAGACATAAAGTCGAAGTTGTGATTGGCTCAAGGCAAAACTTACTGTGCTCAAGGAACTACGAGAGGCCAAAGGCATACACGTAGACCAAATAAGACTCTTCCTTTTAAAAGCTTGCATCTTCAGTGAGGTCTCAATATTTTAGGAACAGTGCTCCGTGATTTCTTGTTGTATCTAAGCTGAATAAAACAATTTATTGTTCTCGACTGGACAACGAGAATTCGCCGGAATAATTGCGTTCTATTCATTTCTATACAGCCACACCAAGCACCATATTATACAATTTACCAATAGTAGTGGTAAAACAACTGTCTCTGTAATGGTAAACTTCAACTGCTCCGTAATGTTTCGATGCGTAGTAATATAAACAATCACTTATGTGGTAAGCACATTACAGCTAACTATTAACAATTTTATAATGGTAGTATGTATGTCGTAGTGTTTGCTATTACAATATATTTGTAATATTTACTATACAAGGAGTGTTTCTAAATATAATCTAAAATATTATATGGGAACGTTTCATTACTCAATTTTAAGGCAGGCCCAATTCATATAAGCATGTGTGATAGAAGTCTTGTCGTTAATGAATACAGGGTGTTAATATTTATAATAAATCGCTCTGTTCTATTTGAAAGTGAACAGTGACGCTACTGAACTTTCGAGAGCATGCTGACAGTGGCGCTGAGGTAACGTTGACAACTGTGTTGGCAAAACTAACGCAAGCACGTAAATTGAATAATACGATGCTGTATTGAGACGACTGCCTGTGTTTACAGCTGCCGAAATGGCTAATACTGTGGATAATGCTCTGCAGAGAGCTAGACTTTATCTTGCTGGCGACCCTTCTAGTAATCATTTGCAAAATACGTTTACCAGCATATGCGCAATATACCATTAACGACAAAGACATCACACATGTTTATAATTTAAATCTTAAGTCAGTGACGAAAGCATGCCGCAGAAGCACCCTGTATACTAACTTGGTACTACAAGCAAAAAAAATAATTTATTTTCGGTGTAAACTGAAATAATATGCCGCAAATCCCGTTTTAAAAAGAAACCAACGTCGAAGATTGTACGAAATATTTTACAACGACTTTCACTTTATAGCTGTTGCATAATATATAATTGAGAAGACAGCAGTAACAAGATCAGCTATTCGCCATTTCAGCAGTACCACATTAATACTTATTCGGTAAAAATAACGCTTTATAAAAAATCTCGTACAATATTAAATAACACAGAAGTTGCCTTTGGAGAAAATGACGTTTTTCAAAATCTACCAAATCTGCAGAGTATAAATCTCATACTGAGGATTATATGAAAGTCGCACCCAAACCTTTGTTCATGTAACATCAACGTGAACTCAAAGAATTGAAATTTTGAAAAAAACAAACAAAGGTACAGAAATGTAATTCACTATAATTTTTGTTTGTTGATACAATTAATATTGTGGCAAAATCGAGCACGATATCTTATTTCAGTAATTGAGTATATGTATCGGGCAAAAAGATTTGTTAAACGAAAATAAGCATTAATATAGCAATGTGTATATTTTGAAAATATTTTGAATTACTTTACTATACAGTGATGACACGAAATGGCCAAGCCGCTGAAATGTATCGATCAAGAACCGACCACAAAAGGGTTTGGTAGTGATTATTAAATATTACACGTGAGGACCGAACTGACTGGATAAATTGGTGTTACAAGTACGAGAATCGTGCATAATTTCAATCCCACGTGGTAAAATCACTAATCTGCCAAAAGTTACATGACGAAGTATTAACAACGCGTAGCGTATTTTAATAGTATCTGCTTTAAAGTAGCAATTGAGTGTTCGCAACTTTAGCGATATTACAGGAAGCTTGTGTCACAAATATTATTGAAACACAGATAATCAGCTCAATACTAATCTAGTAATTCTCTACTAAACGACACTAACGTGACAGCGCAACGATTCCCAAAATAACCGAAAAAACTTTGACACTACTACGCAATGTGGGGCTGGAACCGCACCGCAGCGTGCTGTGACATTACATGACGCGTATTTAAGACTCTTCTACACAGGCCAACTAATACGTAATAGTATAAACTATTTAGATAGTTATTCGTGAGTAAGTTGCATGCCAACATACGAAGGGTATGCAGTTTATACGCGTCGGTCGATAATAGAATGGTATTAATATTGAGAAATTCCATTCTCCCGTGCATTTTCCATTTCGCTATATGTACTAGTATAGAATTTATTTAAAACTCTGTTTATCTGATTTATAGAAAATTTTTAAAATTATTTTGAGATATACAGAGTGTACATATGAAGTATGTTATTTTTAAGTAAGGAACATTGAGTTTTTATGACTGAAATTTAGCAGAATTGTGTCAAGCATAGTAACAATTAGGTGTTTGTTGGGAGTAATAAAACACTCTTAGCAATTGTTAAATTTCGGGTGGCTTTCAAATGATATGATAGAAATAAGCACTTATATTTCAAAAACTACCAAGAGCAGAAGAACCCGCCCGCCAGATGGAACAAACCAGAATTTTGTTAGATTTAAATATGTCATAAAAATGCCATGTTCCGTAAAAAAACATAACACCCTTTTATGAACACACTATATCTCATTTAATTTTAAAACATCCAGTCTTCAAAACCCACTATAAGTCAGTTGGCTGGAGACTCAAATATTTAATACTATTCCATATATCGACAACGTCTTCTCAAACTTGCCCTACCTTCTTCATAATTTTCATCAAAAAACTCTAAACTATAATAGTACTTTTTGATTAGAAATGACTTAGTTCATTATTTTAAAGTATCGAGAATCTGACAACTCGCTGTCAGGAAGGAGATTTCTGCCTAATACGTGACAGCAATGTCGTGCACTTGCTGACATGAAGGTATCTAGGTAATGTGAAGCTGACTTATCGTAGAGGACGAGGTGGGCAAAATAACGGAAATCTTCTACATCATTTGAATACGTAGATCATCAAATCCTCCCCCAGGCTGTGGAACGTAATAAGCTTTGAATGTGGCAAATAACGGTACCAGGCGGACATCGACTACCCGAAGGTGCGGTTTTCAACCTCTTCGGCTGGATTAACCGACTTCTCGAAAGAACACGCAATAGTGACGACCGTGAGAAATAATAAGCACGAGATCACCTCCGCCAATGGTTTTGAAAACGTCGAGAAACCGAGAACTGTAATGCGTAGCGCGGTTATGTGTAGGAAATGGAAAACAATGCAGCGGCATGAAATGGGAACACGGCACAACATCGGCGATGTAATCATCGTAACCAGGCAGGGCGCGCTATTGTTTACGGTACAAAGATCACACGCGCAGGTGGCGTATTGACGTGAAGTATGACATGATGTAGGTACGTTTGGCGTTCACGGTCGCATTCTCAGCCAAATTACATATGATAGTTTTCCGCATCAATGCGACGACTATCGTCATTGCTACCACGGCACCTGTCGGCGAAAAACAGCCACGCTGCTCATCTATTTGCTGCATGACACAATTTAAGGTGGTGAAAAGTATGGTGGGCCCGGCGTAATAATGTGAGTAACAAACGCAGAAGCAGCTATGAAAATCTATTAATTTACCATCTCCATGTCTCTGCTGAAATTTGTAATAAAGAAGATTTCATAAAACCGCTGATTTGACCATAAAATGGTTCACAGTATTTGAAGAGAACTCTTTCTTTGAGTTGCGGCAATTTGTGCTTTTTCTACAAAATACAGCTTTTCAGTTTTGCAAATGAGAGAGACAGAATGCTCTAGAGCACGCGGAATGTCGTAATGTTAGTGTTGACAACTAAAAGGAACGAGAAGAGTACGCTGCCCGCTTTGCGCAGCAAGGAAACAGTGAGAACTGTTCCCCCTCCCGCACTTATTTAAAACGTGTAACTGCTAGCTTTCTTGAACGGTCACTGCTTTCTGCAGTTTGCGTCGCATTTGCGTTTTATGTTCGTCGTGAAAATCCAGATACTCAATACTCAAGGTCAGCACTGCTCGATACTCAAAAAGTTTTATTACTTTCGTCCGCACTTCAGCTTCCGCACTCAGAAATCGGCGTGCGTACGATAGAGAAGGCAGCCAGCATGTCACTTTGCCACTGTGCCTATCTGCGGCAGCCTTCTTCGAGACCTTTGCACAGTGGCTTCGGCTATCACTGGCGGCCCAGCTGGTGCTGTTCGTCGTGACGCAACAACTACTGCCACCGTGATGCCTTTTCGCCTCAGTCTCTGGCAAGTTTTCCACTTGCTCCAAAGAACTACTTTTATTTTACAAAAGCGACTTTATTGCTCCAACTGAAAAGCAGCACAGTTAACACTGTTTTCTACAAAAAAATTCCACTAAAAGTTGTCAACTTTGGTGTCGAGCACGAGTCACTTGAGCTATGATTTAGGAAGCCATTGAAAACACACCAAAAGTTTATTGTTCTGGAAAACTAATTCTATAATCGTATGTATTAACAATAGCTATAATAACTTTATCTACGATATCATAATCAAGTATTACTGATGCGAAAACTCTACTGCAAACCATTTTGTCCATCGGCTTGAACTGAAATGGTATGGTGAAAATTGACTAGGTTTTAGCTCCGTGAAGTTTTTGACACTCACGGTTTTGTGTTGGCAACTACGGCAATATTTATTCGTATATTATGACTACCTTGTGACAGTAAGTGGTGTGCCCCAAAAAAATCGTATAAGCTGCAGTTTGTCTTAATGCATTACTTCAGGTTTAGGAAACTACTCAAACACTCTTATATTTATATGTAATAATATGGTAAGTATTAAGGTCAGAAGGCAAATAAGGAGCATAAACAACAGCACAGCATTGCATGTTGCATATACGGAGATATGAAAAAATTCTTGGTCTACTAGAGCAAACAAAAACTTCAGTGTCAAACGTACTCAACGAATTCTCCTGTAGTGGACTGCATTTTGTGCACGGCGGGCCTGCAACTGGAGCACTTTTCCGAAAAAAATGTTTCTTCTTTTTCAACCAGACCTCCATCTAGCCTTCTTTGTTGAAAAAAATGTACGACACTACTTTAAGATTGAGGAAAGAAGACGATAATCGAGATCAAGGCTAAATCGAGTAAAATAAGGAGGGGTATTTTGAATTCAAGCCTATAAATCGTTTTTGCATGACAGCATGATTTGTGATTTCTAAAAAGAACAAAAACACTTTGGACTACCTTTCCGCGTCTTTTTGGCGACACCACATGGTAGATAAATAATCTCCAGGACGTGATACCCTTATCAAAATCAATCATGTGCACCTATGTCCAAAAGCTGAAGCAAAAACTTTCAACAATTTTAGACGCGAGCTTCTTGGAGCAGAACAGAATATGCCATTCACGGCTCTGGATCTCGTTCAAATAGCTGCAGGTAATAACAGAACCAGTTTAGAAGTCTACATCGTTTTCAAATCGGCACTATCAACGCGATAACTACACTTGCGCTTTGGCTCAGCATTCAAGCATTTGAGGATCCATTTTGCAGCTGCCCGACGTGAACCATGATGAACGTTCGTATGTGACTTTCAAATAATCGATTTTGGCAATTCGCGATCGTCAAATATATCATGAGCACCATCGATATTTTCAGGGACTGGCACAGCAGCTGGCGCTTCCCAAGTAACTACAGAAAATTTACACTCTAACAGCTTGCATTCAGTACGATGATGCTTTTTGCAGACGATGATCACCAGGGTATTAGCATGTCTTCAAATAAATCTGCTGGCTGAAATGCAGGCATGATGGCTCGACTACCCAATTTTTCATTTTCGATTTCGGTGGACATCTTTTTATTTGAACATTGCGTGACTCCTTTTAGCGTCAAAACTTTGCTGACGAACCTAATGAGGTTATTGTTCGTTGATATGGCAACGCAACTATTTGTTTGTAAAAGAGACAGTCTAGGTAACTGTCGGCATCACCGTAATGGGCCGGTCCCAAGCTGATCCTTGACAATGTAGCATGTAACATCAACAGCAATCTGTCTCTGGTGAGAATCTTCTATTGGGCTATTAGCGATTATTTCAACAATACCAGATGCAGTTGCGTCGCTGTTGGCGCGTTTGGGCTGTTGGCCAGTTTGATGTGAAATTGCTCGTAGTCGTCGTACGATGATCGAAATCAACTAACGTAAAAGATACTAATGACAAATTTGATTCAGCTGTGGTGATAGTTAACACTTTGTCAATGGCATTTGGGACCCGAACAAGGAAACCAGGAATCTGGAACTAAGTATCAGTTAAACTCCGTGTTCTATCGAATTACAAACTCTCAAAATTGCACAGAATTTTTAATTTTAATTGTTTAAATTTAAACTTCTTTAAATACAAAAAGGTGAAAAAGTTGTAGTTGGAGCACTTGACTACAAATTTTGTTTATTTGTTAATATCTCAATTTGCTGGCACATAAATACAGCAGTTTCAAAAGTCTCTTTTATTACTGCACATGCTATATACAATTAATATTTCAAACATTCATAACTTTCGTACCAATATCATGATGTAGTACAGACAATTACTAAATCAACATTATACATTATAGAAATCCTAAGCTGTGAATACTTTTAAATATTGATATTTTCATAGTTAAGAGCCAACTTTAGTGAGTCTTTGTACGTTATTATTTCTGCAAAATTTTATACATAATGTTGTGGTGAGTAAATAACTATTTCTTTACGCTTTTATAATACCTACTTTTCATCTTTATTAAGACGAAGAACCGGAACTCGTTTGTGGGAAGAAAATAGCCTTTCAGTGAAGGCGCATCACTTAGATTCCTTTAAATAGTGTAGTAAAAAACGCGTCTTTATTACAACAAAGTAAGTATTTTTTCGGGCTAAATAAGAACTTTTAAGGTAGCGAACACATGAAAAAATATTTCTAGTAACGGTACATAATAATGGTAGGCATGACAATGTTACCTGCATAATGAGCAGTGAATGTTGGTATAGAAGGTAACAAACATATATACATCTGTGTATAACATAAGCTCCCAGTGGAAACGACTAGTGTAGGAATGGTGATATGTAGCAAGTTCAGATCGTTGACGAAAACCTCGGTTCAGGCTCATTTGTGTTTTTAAACATGATTCTGAGGTTCAAATAGACTGTTTACCCTTTTACACGTGACATGGTGATGAGCCTTAAATGGCTCTACCTAAATCTTTGTAGACTGGAGTTCCCCTGTGTCACGCATAAAATAATATTTCACAGCATTTGAAACAAGTGATAAGAGAACTTTTCTCTAAGCTTTCTGTCAGTCGGTAACATGTTACTGCAATAACAGACCATCTTCTTCAGGCGCAAAGATAAAACAAATGATCGTTATCAGCTGATAAAGAAACGACGTATTTCTTGCCAGAAAATGCCTCGATTTTGTTTTTTGATAACATGGTGAGGCGATCATGACAAAAATGAAAACTCAGAATGGAGTCTACGAAACAGTAGTGCCAATAAGTATGAACTATCGTGCAAAAAGTGGAAGAGTATGAAGATTTCAGGAAATATGAAAACTTTTAATAGTATAACGAGTATGAAGCATATTACATGCTACTGTGAAAGAGTACTCACAGAAGGCACCCACATGTGTTTATTCGAACATGCCTACGTATCTGACACCACCCCAGAACCGGAAACAAACGATAACCGTTATGTTGACAACGCTTACTTAACAAAATAATACATATAATATAATAATATATACCGACTCAGAAATATGATAATTCAGTTTCAACACATACAGAAGGTACGAGTGTTCCATTTAAAAATTAAGCAATGATTATTAAGTTTAAACTTACGATAATCTTATGCGGCTGTACTAAAGCTTACCCTGTATATTATATTATAATGGCAGCTATTGCAAGAAGAATGTAACACTATGGAAGTGATGTGATCAAGTTGATGAGCTATTACTTATCTTAAAGTATCATATTTAGTCTGGGCTCAGGCTATGTCGATTTTCTCGAAACAGAAATAATGTCTGTAAAGAAAATACAGAATATTCTTTTAAAATAACCCAGCTTTGATATGGTACCTGGGCTATAACAATCCAGCCCATTTTAAAATGTGATACTCATATAATCACCATATTATATTGAATTATAATTTAAAAAATGTTTCTTCATTTTTAAAGAGTTTCGTTAAAATGTCATGCTACACCTGTACAATCAGATCTATTAAAAAATCTTTACCTTTGTAACAAGCAATGATCAGAACTGTTCCACTTAGATCTTAACTGCATAGACTTTGCATTCTTCACGAAAATTATCGGGGCTCAAGTATATTTGGCGTGAAAAAAACGTTTCTTTAAAGAAATTGGCCATGTTCATCGGCGACTGCTGAATCACCTTTCAATAGATGATGACACCATTACTCATTTTTCTCTGTTTAAATATGATTATCAAAGCAGAGGTGATCTTGCAACGTATCCTTCACGAACGGTATTTACGAAATATACTCGTAGCAAACTCGCGACTACTGTAAATATTTTAATTTTTACTGGCGATTGGAAGTGTCGGAAATAAAATGCAGCGCTCATTGGCATTCTGTCTGCCACCAAATACTCGGCAGCATGCTGGTGTTTATGAAGCGCTTTTAAGTGGAGAGCATAAAAGTATACAACACTCCTTTGTGAATGCAATAAATAGGCATTAGCAACTTGAGAAATCGACAGTACCTGCACGAGACATTGCCTAATGCTGGTGATGGCATTTATCCTGCTTAAACTTTGCCATGTTCGTGAGAACGGCTGAGTGTAGAGGCCATCGACAACAACGTAATGGTAAATACGATGCAAAAATAGGTAACAGAGCCACTACTAACGCATCTGTAAGCTCACGAGTACGCAACCGCAACGGTACCGCAACTGCAGAAAAACTAATTGTATTATTCTGTAGACCCTCGTTAGCACAGTAATTGTTCAAACTTCACGATGCTGTTTATAATTAAGGCGTTAACAATTTCTTCGATCGGTGTATGAAAGTCGGTTCAATTTAATTTGGTGATTAATTATTCGGGTTTCGATGGCGACTTCAGATGCAATGAGAACTCGTTAACTATATTTCATTGTATCAATTTAATTTACTTTTCAATCCATAATGTTTGTAGAGCAAAATATCGAGCAGAAAATGTAGTTTTATTCTAATTTGTGTGCATTATCATAGATAGCGACTCGCAGTAAAATTTGTATCCTTTCAAATGATTAAACACTACTTCCTTTCGAGCATGCTTTACACAAATGAATAAAGTATAAATCACTGTGAATATCAATAAGCAGCATCTTTATGTCATAAATTGCTGAGATATCACTGATCACGACCAAATCACTGAAAGAATTCTAATGACATTTTATTGTGCAACCCACCCCCGCACGAAATTGAAAAACTACTTCGTACTGAGTCAGAATAACTCATCTACTTTATTAATTGCCTAAATGACTACGTATTCTATAAATTTGGGTAAGTTTTGCAGCTTAGCATTTATTTGTCACGCACTATTTACGATATGAATATTTGTTTCGTCTGGTACCACAGTAAGCAAATAAATGCCTGTTATAAATATTTATTGAAAAACATCAAGCATATATTATTTTTATACCTTAATGTTATATTGTAATAACCTATTTTCTTTCACGCTAGTAATATTGACGACGCGTGTAATACATCTTTATAATGGTCCGTATTAAAAACCAGTGGGAACTAATTGCAATATAATAGTTATCTGAGCTAGTAAAGACGACACGTAAACGAGAGAAAATAAATTTTAAATAATTTGAAAAGTATTACTCATGGAAGTAGTATTCTCACATGTACCTAAATCAATATTGTAATACTTTTTGAAGTTTCATATTCTTGTTTCCAAAATTAGCAAATAATACATTGTCTTAAAACTAATTCAATATCTAAAATTGACCCCAATAACATCATATTCTTTATTTGCTACTCAATAATTATATCAGGAACAATTATAACTAATAGAGTTTACCTGTAGTCTGTGCTCGTGAACATTCGTAAATAGTTGTTATTCACTATTTATTTTTGATATATGTGTTGTTTTCTATTTTACAATTAGTGTGTAAATATTTTAAACAACAGCTTTTAATGTCATTTCAATGAAAATAACCATAACAAAACTTAAAGAGTGACGTGTTATAACAACATTAGAAGCTAACGACCCATGAAGATTTGTACATTTTTATTCCCAGTCTGTTGGCGCTATTTAGTAAATACAAAAATCTTTCTGCTTTCCGTTTGTAAATTATTTATGAAAATACTATCCCTTGCACCCTTTGAAAATAGTTTAAGACTTGAGCTAAGAAAATTGCTTCACAAACAATAAACAAATGCGTTTTAAAAAAAAGTTAGACAAAGTTGTAGAAAATAAAATATTCAATAATATTTCATCTATAAGTTTTATTAGCCAGTGACTCTTAGATGGGTTAAATAAATCGCGTGGTTCTATTGGCATGGAATCAAAAATTGTTTGTGTCATTACACTAACTTTTGACTGAAAAAGAAAATATGTGTATAAATATTTTGTCGGGATCCGAACCCTCCCACCTAACCTATATTAGTATACAATTTATCAAAGAAGGGCATTGAGGACACTTTCCTTTTCTTTGACAGTAACAGCTGCATTTGTTTTGCAAGCAACATGAAACGGTTAAAACATCCATAAACTGCAGTCGCACGCTTCACTGACGCTGGCCTGAGAAAACTGTTGGAAGCCGGCAGGCTATTACTGACCACAAAACATGTAAATACTGGCGTTACTACATAAAACCAAAGATGTTGCTTAGAATGGAAATTACTGTCTGAATCGATTTGCAAAACAAAAGTAATATTTTCTAAACAACGAAATAATTAAACGAAATATTCTTTAGGCGATCTGCTAAAAGCAATTTAACACCTGAAATTTCAGTGTGCAATTCGCCTATGCAGGTACTATCTGAGCATATCAAGTACATGCGTTTTTAAATGATAATATTCATGGAAATATGGTTTGGTTACATAATTTGAACGGTTCAGTTTATATGTTATTCAACTTTTTACATGAACAAGTAATTACTATGATTGGTTGTAACTAGTTCCGATACGAATGGGGTAAGCATATTTTCCACCAAGCTGATGCAGTTACATCCCTGACACGATGATTACGAAGTGGACAGCAATAGGCTTTGTGTGTCAGAATAACACAGAATAACGTGAGATGTACTCATTTTAGTAAGTAACCGAGAAGAAAATCCGGGAGGTGGCAATTTCGGGAGAGAGACCAGGGAATGGCTGCGATTTTACTAGCACTGGCGTCAACCACACGCGGTGTGGTGCGAAATTATCGCCTGTCAGATAACAACGCCGAGCAACTGAAACCAGGAAATAGATTTCGAGCCGGTTTACGACCAACTTGTTGAACTGCTATCTTGGCAAAAAAACTAATATCAACAGCGGCAATACACGTTCGGCCGTTCCTAAAGTCTGGGCTATTATTTATTGGGCATCTACCTCTACATTACGAATATGGCAAAATGTTTTTGTCTCAAATGAAACGTTTTCGAAAACAACATTTTTAATGCAGGTAACGATTTACCGCAGCGATCGCCAGCGCTACTGAAGTAATTTCAGGGCGCTCTTTGACCGCACTCGTTGACGAAATGCGTTAATGAGCATAATACTTTTCAAGACCAAATGATCTGTGGACGACGTAGGCGAGGTAAGTAGCTGTTTAGGTCAGAGAATGGCTGCGTTGTGCCGAGCAGCACGACCGAGCTGCATAATTTTTACGCGTTTCATTGTGCCGTAATACAAAAAGAAAGTAGAAACGTTTACAGAGTGCTGTTCAATCTACTGTATTATTACCATCATGGTGACTTATAATTTTCATTTACGTCGCTCACGTGACACGATCATGATGCAGGTACGAAGCGTCAGGTATTTGGCAAAGAAGCGTAATTTTTCGTATGTGGCATCGAAAGTGTCGCTAGTCACTGAGAAGTCAAAAATCGCTGAAAACTAAAAGATGTCCAAGTGATGTCTCGGAAAAAACACTTTATCAAAAAACCTCCCAGTCAGAAATATTTAATCATCAACTTTGCCAATCATTGTCAATATTAGAAAACCATATCTCAGTAATGAAAACAGAAATGGCAATTTCAAGCAACTGTATTCCTAAAGAGAGAAAGTAGAGATTGAATACAAACCTAAAATTAAGTAACAAGCGGAAATTTAAAATTTATTATAGAGAATCTCCCGATTTTTGTGATGTGTTTTCATTAATAATGTACCTAACATAATATAAGAATAGGTAGCTTTCAATCATTAGACTGGGGACTGCAGAAAAAGCATGCAGCTATCCGTGACATTATTATTAATTTAGGTTCTGTTTGTGATTGTGGTCTGAATACGAACACATGTTTGAGTAAACGACATTATTAATTGCATTCCACGTTGACAATACAAAATACCAAGCAGTATTATGTAAATTACACACTTATTTTATGTACCCGAACAAGATACGAAATATTTAACATAAAAAAGCTGTTTTGTCATACAGGAAACAGGATACCCAATGGAAATAATAAAACGGAATGCAAAATCGCAGAAAACAAGCTGTGCTAGAAAGGACTAAAAATAAGCAAATAAAAAAACAAAGGAAGGAAAATAGAAAGAAAAACTGATGCAGGTGGAAGATACACTACTAAAGACACAGAAGAGATGGCAGTGAAATAAACACTGTAATGTGTGCAGTACCACATAAACCTTTACGAAATACGGTGCAACAAACATATCAGTAATTACAATATTGTTACAGTTGAATACAGAATAGTCAGCCACAGCTATGCACCAATAATTCATTGTTGCATCAACAATACATGAGGTCAGTACAACGTTAAACTACGATCGCAAAGTAACACTTTGTACGAACTGCATGTTCTGCTACGCTTAAAAATATGGGTTAAAAAAACTCAATTTTACGCTTGATCGTAATAAATAATTTTATTTATAAATTTAATGTTTAATTTAACCATTTTTAATAGTATGTACTATGAGTACATTTATTATGTGTTTCTTAAATGTTTACAATCAAAGCATTCATTAACCATCATAGAAAGCCAAGACCGGTTATTACATATAGTAACGTGACTTCTATTTCAAGCGTTAAATTTAAGGGCAACAACACCTACTGTACCGGAACTCGTCCGCAATCGGGTAACTCTATTTTGATTTCATATCTTATTACTTTTAAATCGCTGTTAATCAGAATAAATGTGACGGCATTTTACAAAAACCGATTTTGCAGGCATTGCTGAGCCGTTACCTATTGAACGTGAATTCATCAAATTATTTTTATGTTTATGACACAGAGGTGACCGGCCATCACTGCTTACATTTCTTTCGTATCTCATTCGCCTAATGCGGTGCGCTGAAGTCAAATGCTTATTTTCAACGTAAGTATGACTTTATTAAGCCACAGAGCCATTCATTATGTAGTGGTCTTTGTGGAAGAACAATTAAGTAATCTAAAGGTAGATAACGCTATCAGTCATATTGCAATGTTGCAGTCGACTAAGCCGAGGTGTTCCATCACTTATGCGATAATATTTTGAGGAATATATTCTAACATGTAGGTAATTTTAATAATTTATTTTATTGAATGGTTTTAGGCCTAGGAGATAACAGTATGGTCATGCCAGTAATGAAGGCAGGTGTTTCGAGCAACAGCTTGAGATTACTTTTAAAAAGCTCAAAACGAGAGTCTTACTTTGTTACAACGTTGCATGCGCTAAACGCAATGCTACCAATACCTTGTAACAAGTACTGTAATGTAACATATTACAATAATGACGCAGGTGCTGACGATCATTTCGCCTCTGCTTCATTGGTATCATTTTTTGTGGTCCTGCAATTGTTGAGCCACGAATAAATTAACTGGGGTACGAAAAACGAGACCTGAATAACCTGTATATATTTAAAATGGTAGAAAAACATTAGAAAAAACTTGCCCTGTGCGATTTAAAATGTCAATTTCCCAAATGATGCAGCTACTTCTAAAAAGAACTGTGAAATCTTACTGTATTATTCATTGTTCTTGAGCTGTATAATAGTTTTTCAGATATACGGCGGTTTGCCCATAAATGCACTGAAAATTTAATTCGGACTACTACCATGCCATATCTATCCTATGAAGGTCAACCGCCACCAGATGCGAACTACCTGCCGACACTTTGTTTAACATACAACACCTTAACATTACAATTTATGCCGAATGGCTATTACCTGAACTGAAATGAAGCATGACAACTGACATTCTGGTATCACACAAATTATCTTTAGGCTAACTGGTATAACAAATTATATCAAAAAGCAGCTCAGACATTAGATTCCCTAAAAAACTTCATGTAACAAAATTATTTATTTATGATAATAAAGTTTTATATTTCTACAATTTCAGAAATAATGTGTACCTAACATAACCCTGCTTAAGGCAATTGCTTTTGTTTGTTTTGTTTGACTGACCTATTCCTGCGGCAATTATTTACTTTCTTATTTTAAATTTACAGATACTAGAAAAACGTTAATCAATAGATTACTACTGTCTCATTTAAATTGAAGTATATTGCCTTTAAATCAAACTTACTACCTTCCTATCTCACCATTTTTAGTAAATCTTACGATGTCGAAAACTTTGAACTATATATAATTCTTGCTGCCAAAAAAATGCATTATACCAATCTTGTGGAAAGCTGTTATCAAAAGCGACGACGATTGACATGAAGGCTGCAATATTGGCGTGTGTAAAACGAAATATTACGCCGGTAAATGGTAGGTGACAATGTTTACGATCGCAACACATATTTAACTATCATGTTTTTATTTTTGTAGCTTTTGAGATTGTATCGCTTTTGTTTCGATGGCTGCGTCGTCGTTAAGCCGAGAACTGCAGAACATGCAGAGATGAAGATTGTTTCGATTGCGATCGATATCAAAACGATAAGTAACATTTTTACTTTACATTGATGTTTCACTGACGGAAGCCGTCGTTTAAGCTGGAGTGAAGCAAATAATTCTATTAGTGATTTGAAGCGCAAAATATTGGAAGAGTATTGTGGCATAAAAAATAAGGTAGGTAGTGACACAGTGCGATAAATTGACAATTTTGTATATAGGCTGTCGCTTTGCTCATCTGTGCGCTTTATGGCTATCTTTAATGATGAGCTAAATACATTTGTACACTTTTACACGTTTGTAAACATTTGAGACTGTACTTTTGGATATGGTGATTTTTTCGACTAGCGTTTCACTTCGTACAGCAACAACCATATTGGTGAAACGTGGTAGTATTATTTACGCGGCATTAACACCACATAAACCAGGCAAGCATATTATACAATGTCGACAGTCAGGTAGTATACATATTAGAAGGTAGAATGATATCTCTTTAGTATTGGTTGAGTGTTGAGGCTACTCAAAGAGATTGACATGTGTTTCGACTGGCTAATAAGGAGACTGTAGGAATTAACAAATATTGAGTAAAATGTAAAACATCATATCTGCATTGTTTATCTATATAGACACCGCTTTATTAGTGATACACGGCAAGCAGCATATTCTTCTACTATGATCTATTTTTGCAATGTTTTAAGTAAACGTAATAACCTGAAGCAGTACCAATGGTATTACGTTGAGGAAAACATCGTATTATAATGACGGGTTGCAAATATTTGCAAACAACTCCGGTCAATCGCAAACCTTAAATACTTTTGATAAATCTATGTTTTACTAGCTGTTTAGCAATTGTAATATTAATAATACAATATTGTTGCATACACATTGGTATGACAATATGACAGGTTAAGTGTGGCGTGATATTGTCTTATGTTAACTATCCATATATATTTTATTTTATCTTCTGGTACTACCAGTACTGTCAATAATTCAACAAGTTGTTTAACAATATTGTTACTGTGTAAGTAAAATGGGTAATACTTCATTGTTGTAATAACATTACATCAGAAATAATGATAATTATACAGGCGGATAACAATTGAATCGATGATCTATGTATCAATGACGTCAATAACCACCAGCTTTGTAATGTTGATAACTCCCACCTATGTTCTGAGTGACACATACAGAAGCGCAATGCATCTTTAATTTAATGTACACTTTACTTTAAGAACCATGAAATATCTCCTTTGAGCTAACTCAGAAATACTACTTATTATTTTAAGAAAATCTGATGAAAAAGATTACTGAAAGACATGTAACCGCTAAACGTCATGAAAATCTATACCTGAGTTTCTTTCAGCACAGAGAAGATAATGCATGTGTGATGATATACAATGTCTTCTTATTGACCAATTGTGTGTATGTATTCACTGACGAGTCTAACCCCGGTATATTGATAATATTAAATGATGCCTATCTTTGCGCAGTATTTAGATAAGGCAAACATTTTGACTCTTTCTCCGAAATGACATTTGATAGACGTTTTCAGGCGATCCGGGGTGAGAACTTCAAATATGTTAAAAGTGGCACAGTCGAAACAACAAACTATGTGAAATCAGAACAAAACACTTCATTGAATAATAATAAAGGGTGTTCATTTAAAATATAACTCAATTAATTTTTGTATTGTCGTCAGTACATCTTCTATTCCGCAAAAGATTCTACGTGACAAATCTAAAACTTTGCATTTAAAGATTTTTCTCTCCAGACTCGTATAAGAAACTTAGTGGAGTCAAAATACCAACGAATAATCGCAATACGCAGTGATCATAAGTTCAGTAAAGTACTGAACTTGGAATTAAGCATAAGTTTCCATCAACTTTGTAACTCACATAAATCATCATCCTGCAGAATAATCCATTTTGAAATATCAAGTTTCATCTAAATAGTTTTTGAAATCAAAATGCCCTTCTTCTTAATTCATATATAATGTTTCAAAAAATAAACCATGTATTTCAGTATAACAACAGGCCTTCCATCCTTCTTCTATGACCCATGTTTTGATATATTTTAAGCTGTTTAAGCTATTAACTACAATATTTATAAATGATTTTTAAGTTTTCTTACCCCCACATTTTCATACATTTCATAAATTGTGTTTCCTAGCACCCTTCCACGAATAAATGTTTCCTTTTCATTATTGAGTATACTCCATCGTTAACTTTCTGACTATAATGGTAGAAACACTAATATTTAACGCAATATACTCACTTACAAACAAGTTGCAAGCTATTTATTTAATTAAGTTGACACAACACTCTCCAACGACCACTTGAAAACACCTTGCAAAATAATATATATTTGTTCTGAAGGCAGGCTTTAAATGTACAAAGCCGAACTCTGGCACAAACTCGTAACCTCGAAACTGAAAAGATACGGCAACCCTGAAAGAGCCTTAACATACGAAAATATTTTCTTATCAAAATTCGTATTAAAAAGACACACAGTAAAAAACGAGCATGGCAGACACACGTCATACACGTGACACTTTTAATCGAGTTTATGTCGCATGTGTCAGCAACAATATCGGCACAGGTAACTGAGAACAAAACGAAACACAGTAATCTGACATCTTCGTTGGATTTCAAAGCAGTAGTGTTCTTCAAACCTTTACTTAAAGCGTACGCATGTGTGATAATATGATCGTGCTGACATTCGAACTAATACAGGAATAACGTAATTCAAAGAGACAATTCCCATTTTTACAGGCAAGAGTAATCAGTACGGCCTTCTTGAAAGTTCCGGCATTTAATGTTTTAGTTAGACTATAATCGATTATGATCATTTACCGAGTACGAGTGTAAGGCGAAAAGTCGACTAACCGACTGGCAGTGCTCTGACTGTGCTATTCTTACTGCATAAAGAAACTTATTAAGCGGTGAGAGCAAAATATGTTAACAGGCTGATGACTGGTTGCGACGTCGAGATGGCTGAGATTATATTCGGGTACATTGGCACTGTACACATATTTTACACCTGGCCGGAAAGCTACGTTAGTATTTTACGTTGACTGAGTATTTAATCCAGAATATTTGCCATTTATGATGAGTGAGGCACAGATATGGAAATAGGCTAATAACTCGAAGCAATGCCAGGGCAGCTGGAAGGCCTGGAACTGTAATAAAAGTTTCTTTAAATTTGATAAAGAATCAAATAAAATAATGGTGTTGTTGAGGACCAGACTGACTCGGCAAAACCGGGGTCTGACGTTTAAAATATGAACCCGAGTTTTCAAGAGCCTCATATTGACTGCCAGCGAGATCTGTCATGAAGCTACGAGATGAGACAAGGTCTTTCACTCGAGCTTTCGAAAACCCCTGCATTACCTGTTTTACAATAATCTGCTTGAAAAAACACATTTCCGGCATTCTAAAAATATTGAAATTGTCACGTTGCCAGGCTGCAAGCAATAGGTAACCATATAAAAAACTACCGAAATGTGTAGTATTTGGGCCTATTTAGAGGTGTCTGAGCCAGAGGCAAAAATACGGATAACAAACCGAACAAAATACTGGCACGAGCATGACTGGTAAATATTTTTCAAGGCATGAAATGAGGCCAAGCAGAAGAAGCTGAGGCCACAGGACAGACAATAATAATAGGTATTCAAGCAAGGCGATAATGTTTACTTCTTTGAAAGGCACTGGTCGTAACAAGTCTGCTCTAGTATTTTATGACAGGCTCCCCGCGTAACATGGTGCCGTGGTTATGCGCCACCTGTATGTCAACTCCGCTATCCATGAGTATTCTTCTAATAACACGCTGCAGCAAATTATTTTAAAGTGTAGTATACTATTGCAGGATTTCATTTTTGTACTTCCCCATAATTTTAAGCAGAGTGGTCGAGGTGGCACAAAGCCACGAGGCACAATTTCTCAACAACGAATTCGTTTAGGCGTTTTGTGACGCAAACCTGTTCAAACTGGGAAAAAGTGCAAATCACGCGACAGTGAAGAGACTTTAAGAACGAGCTGAGTGTCCCTCTGAAGCTGATTGACAGAAATAACAATAAACCATTAGGTAATTTCATTACACAGAACCCAGTAAGCGATATTAAACAGCAACGTGACCATTTTAGTGTTTATCGTAAAAAAACGCTTTCTTTGTTTGCAATTTGACTCCAAACGCAGAGTAAACGTGAAAGCATATAACGATGATAACTTAAATAATAAAACAAACCTGTTTGGTATAAGAATATTTATTACCTGTCTTAATGGAACGTGCATATTATAGAAACTTACACGAACTGGACGCCTTTATTAGGTGTAACATTAGTAGAACTTATTGTACAAGCTTGTCTACCATCTTGGAATTCTGTGGCTTATTAAAATTTCAATGAAATTTACTTATTTTACTGTTTTACCAAACCACTCGCGGTTAAATACTCATATAGTTCCGATCTAAATTTAACATTTACCAAAATGTTGATTATTATATATATATATATATATATATATATATATATATATATATATGTAACTATATATATGTCGAAGTGATATTTTCAGGACCATTTCAGCACACTGCATTCCGGGACGACCGTTAATTCAGGACTGTCTGGGCATTTTTATTGAGACCTTCAGGATGAGTTTTTATATGAAATGTCCTTCAGGTCCGGCACAGATAAAGGCAACCGTCGTGAACCATATTTAATTTTTGTATAAAAAATTCTCTATTACAAATATTCCTTAGGTATCTGTATGCTATGGTGTTTACGGCTTCTTCTGGGCTTGATACTTTCCGAAAGTCGGGCTGTAGCAAGCATTGGCCCGCGTCATGTCGGTGATACGTTTCTATTTAACCTGTAATGATGTTTTTACTGAATGCCGTAATTCTAGTATTTTTAAAATTTCAACAGAAAAAATTAGGCGCAGTGTTAAATTATGTCTTACACTGACTGTATATTCACGCTCTATGTTGGGGGTGGCGTGACTACCTTTAATTTTGAGTGTTGAAACACCATTTAATTGCACGCGGTACACTGTGCCGAACGATCGAGCTATATTACAAAAATTCAGTTTTCTTCTACTACAGGTTGGTATATTGCGCTCGTTTGTACGCGAACAGTTACCGCGGAGCATGGCACTTATAAATTTATTCGTCTTCAACCACTTTCCGTGCAACATTAATTCGTCTGTTTCAGCTTCGCTGCTATTTCGTAATACTCTGAATACGTACCATCGTCTTGTATTATTTGCGGTGAAAAAGGAGATCAGGCTCTTTCGACGAGTCTCAAATGCCCTGCGTGTCCAGTACTGCATTTGTCTACCGGATGTGCACATACTACCAGAGACAGTGCAGTTACTGGCATCCACGAAAAACGGCCATTAAATACGGTAGAAATCTTGGCTCTTCGAAGATGCTTTGAAATGACTTTCACTCGCAACAGTATATTTATTGATATACCTGACTTCTTTGTTTATATATAAAGAACAATAAAGCGATTTATACCTGACGAATATGGTGTTTCAGTTGCACTTAAGCGTGAAAGGCAGAAAACGAGCTGAAGCTGTTTAACGACTTTCAAACAGGCTATAACGGCACAGTGTTGACTTCCGCGCTTTGAGTTCGTACACCGGGCGGGCTGATTACGTCCGTATGTGCGTACGAATGGCGGTTTTAAACTGCTAAAAATATATTTCTTGCCCGATGAGAAAATTGTCGCAGAAATTAATGGCCCAAACTGCAAGAAGATTGGCGCATTCAGCTCAATTTCATGTTGTAAGTAAAAAAACTAAAATATAAAAAACTGGAGTACACTGAAGATACTCAAAAATTGTCAATAAAGAACTAAATAGGAAATAAACCAGAAGAAGATAACCAGCGACAATAGACAGTGTTCACGACCTACCCTTTACACTCGTGCTGAAAAACATATCAGCAGAAACCGTGACACAAAGAGCACGAAATATTTATTTGTGACATGCACAAATGACGACACTGTGACCGAAGATATGAATGATTTGAACGTTTAGTATGAAAAATTATAATATTGCGTATTCGTTGACTTTGCCCTGTATAGCCAATTATTGTACTTAATAGGTAACTGGTGTTCTCGCAACAAATTCGTGAATTTTGGAAAAAACTTATAAGTTGATATTTAAAGATTTAAAGACCATTAGACACTCACTTTCATTTAAAAAATTTTCAATGTCACACCACTTCAGGCAGAGTCACCAGTACAAATAAATCAGTACATTATTTTGACCTCGATTTATGAAAGAGACACATGATGATTTCATTAGGTGCTACTCTCACTTATCTTTACACAGAAAATTTTTACAAGTACTATCTTGATGGCCTCTTATCCATTTACGATTGATAAACGTTTCGGCCAGTGAATAATACTTTTGAAATCCATATTGACTGGTGATTTATCGCAAACGAAGAGTTCGTTTTGACGCCTCGGTCATCAACTGTCAGAGCGACAGCTTTCTTTACGGCTGTGACTACAAATATATTTTGTTTTGACATCAAACTATAAATAACGAGGGTATAACTGCGGCGTTTTTGAAACTGCCTGTATATGTCGTGATACTCAGGAACCATTTTGCAAACGTAACTTCAGGGCGTGATCGGCTTTCAGACAATACAGACGTCGACTACCGTGTAGGCCCATCAAGCAGATATTTAGTGAGCGCTAAATAAGCAAAAAAACATGTTTCTGACTCAATATCGGCCATTTGTTGTTTACTTTTAAGAAAGACTTCATTATTCTAAATGAGTCATTGACTGTGCACTGCTTTGGAGCTGCGTACGCCAGTCAAACGTTGGCGCGAACATGGTGATTTCATGACCTGCTCGAGAATCATGCCCGCTCACCGAGACCTTGTTTTAATATGGGTTTGTTGTACTCCTAACAACTGTCATGGGGTGCAGATTACGAGGCAAAGTGATAACACTTGAAACCTAAACCCAGACAATTCTCCCTTGCCCCAAGAAAAAAATGAGCTTTGAGCTATGTTTAACGCCAAGAAGACTAAATCGTAAAAAGTGAGGGATCATCCCTAAGCACCTACACTCTCGCTAATCGGAAAACGCGAGAAATCGCGGCACGAACAGGTGGCACGAGTCGCGGCGATGCACATTCACGCTGGCAATCGCGACTGAGCCCTCGGAGTGCTACCTGGTAACCAGACCTTAATTGGCAGGCAATATCGAGATTTGTTATAACAGCACTTTAGAACTAAACTTACGAACAAATTAACAACAGTTGAACATTCGCTCTTCACCCTCCACCACCGGAAACTAAAGTTTTATGTCCATCTATGGTGGGTACTGCAGCGAAACATAGAACACGAAATAAAGTTGCCCACCCTCAGTACCGCAGGAGCTTTCAGCAGGCAAAACTACTTCCCTTCACAGAAACTTAAAACGTGAAATGCTGTGTGTCCTTCCCAAACTAAGTCGTGAAATGCCCACCACCACTACCAAAGATTTATAAACTTTGACTCAGCATGGGCTGTGGGCTACTCAAACTGTAGCATGAAACACGAAACTACAGCAAAATGACCCCCCATCACCCTACCAGCAAACAAGCAAACTACCCTTCCACCGAAGGCTAAAACATTGAGAAGTATGTGTTAGTCACGCTTCCCCAAACTTTAAGTCGTTGAAAATCATGCCCACCCACCATACAAGACGCAAACTGCTCAACAGGCTGTGAATATCAAGCAGCTGCATGGTACAGAGGTACGAAATAAAGTGACCCGCACCGGCCTTTAGAAACCCTTCACCGAAATTTAAACATTGAAGATCAACATGTTGAGTCCCACTCACAAAAAGCAAGCCGTTGTACCGCTACGCAAGAATTGCCAAACTTGTTTGGAACCATGGAGTTCGTGGTACTCAAGCGACGATCATGGGGCGTATGTACAAGGTGGGGCCCCACCACCACTACCACCAGGAAGCTCAAATCCCGAATGACTCTCGCAGCAAAACGATATGTATATGTTAGTCACCTCCCAGAAGGCAAACACGTTGAAAGGGCATCCGCACTCCCATCACCACCAGAAACCATAAACTTTTGTACAATGGGTTGTAGGCTACTCAGGCGATAGATCAAATGGGCGTGAGATGCGAGTTTGCCCCCTCAGCTATACTGAGACTATAAACTCGTTACCGACATGGAATTGTGTCGCCGTGAACTGAGCTACCATGACACAACCATTGTCTTCAACCCGCAGTTCAGCACGATCGGGACTATACAGCACGGTCGTAGAATTATGTAAACTGTAAGATAAGCGACACAAAGACAACGCTATTTAAACATATTACATATTTTTCAAACGATGACCACAAAACTATGATCAAAAAAACTTAAGCAGGCAGCCAGTCTCGCGGTATTTCGCTTGAAATAGTCTGAAATGAGGTTCTCTTTTGTATTTTAGGCGGACGTACGCGGTATTCATGCTTTGGTGTTTATTTAAGTATTCCCTTACGGTTAACCCGATCGATTCGAGGCAATCAAGTATTCAGCTTTTGCGGGCGTTAACCTTTCATTTTAGCAATTGAGCTAGTGTTATTTCAGTATCTTAAACGAAATAAGCCAATGTTCTAAAGGAACTCTGCTATGTTATTTCGTACTCGACAATTACGTCTTTCAGAAGCTGACGTTGTTTCAGTATGGAAGCAGGTGATGGCTAGAACTACATTAGCTATGACTTATCGATACTTGTCATTTTATTTATAGTTGAAAAGTTTTTTCCGGTAGCGGGCTACGATTCATGATCGTCAATAAAGTATCTTTTAGCGGAACGTATTTACTACTATGTCCATTAAACATTGGAAAAAACAATAAATAAGCTGCGAAAAAACCGACGTTCCCGAGGAAAAAGCTTGCAGAAAAAACCTGAAGAAAAGCCGGTGGCTAGAGCGGAATCTAAGACGCAAGAACTTTAATTGCCTCTTCACAGTTATTAAGAAGAAACTCTGTAAGTATTTACACAATCACTTATTCTTAAATCATCCAATGAAAGATGAAGTCACAAGAGGACAAGGCTTATTCTATGGTGTATTGTCTTCTACATGGTAAGTATTTAACCAGCTTTAAGGCCGTTCAAGCCACATGAACAAAATACATTGCAAATCGCAAAATAATTAGGCAAATTTAACAGTTCAGAAAGCATTTGTGTTCGCAAGCCGAGGTCCCAACAATAAACGTGTTTTTGGCCTGGTGGCTTTGTATTGGACGTATGCAGCTTCTACGCGAATGCGAAAATGCAAATCTTTGGTTTAGAGAACGAAGATGTCGAGCTGAAATGCTGCTTTATTACGTATGTTCCAACGTTTGTTCTCGGTCCCACATTTTATTCACGTTCACACCTGTTTAAATGCAGCGCCGTGTCAACGAACTTACTGGTATACCGCAGCCCCGCCGGAAAAACTGCGGCGTTACGCGTGCTCGTAGCACTGTCACAAAGGAACGAACCCACATTCCGGGCCATGTTCCACATGTTACATTACATACGCGAGCCCAGCACACGTTTTCGACATTCAAGACTAATAAATAACGTTACGTCATTATTTAAGAAATTCGCGATATGTTAACGAAACAAATTCTTTTTTGAAGTTTTCTCGTGAGGGCAGCAAAACCACCTTGTTTTATAATCACGACATAAACTTACGTTACAAGTATTAAGCGAAAACATGCGGCCAAATAACTTGCGAACATGCACGGAAAACATTTGTTTGATGAAGAAACACCATGACTCTTTGGTGGCCTGTTGAAATATGCAAAGCTTTAAGCTATCGATTTCGGCATTCGTAAATGGTAACATTAATGAGAAAAACATTCATTTATCATTTACATTTTGCAATTTTCTTTGATTATCTATTTTTAATTTTTTCTTTTGTTCTTATTGAACTCTTTCAACTTTTAATTTTGTATACAAATATATATTATCTTGATTCTACCGTCCATATTGATTTTTAAACTTTAACACATTAAAAAACTGGCCATCTTCCGTCAATACTTTGTTTTTAAAGAAGAACTGGGGAGCCAGCTCTACTTCTCTGTTTATATTTGTAGAAAAAACATGTTTTTGTCTTTTGTTTTGATGCAGTCGATGAAAAAGTTCTGCAGCCTCGGCGACACACAATAATTCTCCAGTACGATCATTTTTCGACATAATATTGATTTTAACGAGTTGAATGAGATTATAAGAGATTACTGTTAGAGAATCATTCTTTGACACATCTTATTTCCTTTTTTAAAAAATGCTTACTGAGTTGAATGCGGCTGTGATGTGGAAGTTGCTGAAAAAACGATAAATTTTAAGAATGACTATCGTAACAAGCAAGCCCAGAAAACCAGCTGTAACTATAAAACTTGTTTGCAAGCAGAGGGTGCCTGGAGCCAGCGGGACGGCGACTACCGCCATCGCGAGCATTGGTACTAAAATTACTATATAATATGCTGAACTAATTAAACCCGTAACAGAAGACCACTTTCGTGAGTAAAGAGAAAACGTCGGGTTCTATGTCATAGCGGCAGGTGTGAGCTTATTGAAGCGATTTAAGGAAATGAACACAAAACGCTGATTAATTCTCTTGCATTTTCTGCGTTAATAAGCCCAACGTCTTACCAGGTACCTACAGTGCTAATTTTTCTCAAAGTGTTTTTGGCACTTAAGGCTAAATAGCCAAAAAATGGAATCCATGGTTACCATGAACCTCGTGTGTTGAATATTTTACTGCACCCACCTTATTTATACTTTACATAAAAAATTCAACATCAAGCAGCTGTAATCTGATCGACACAGATCTTTCAAAAAAACTAACCGAACTCGTTAAATATCAAATATACGTCTTAAAAAAAAATGTTTTCATTTACTGGAGGAACTAATATATGTCCGGCCACACAGTTTTCCAAAATTTGCTTCTGATATTTTTTACATTGTAACAACAATTAAAAAAGCGACAAAAAACGACCCAAATAAGTACAATAATATACGTTTACATGTATATATAAACTATTTATTTTATCGTCTGAAGTAATACATATTATCCAAATAATTGAAAATGTGAATACCTGTAATATGTGGTTGATTTGAATGTATTATTTGTTAGCAAAGCAACTTTATTAATATATACCTTATGAAATAATCATAAACTTTGATATATATATATATATATATATATATACAACAGGGTCCGTTATAATGACACCGAAAAGGAAGTGACAAGCACATCATAAAAGCAGACATCCTACAAAAGCATTTTATGAAAATGAAAAAATCTTTTTCATCTGAAACCTATGTACATATGTACTTAAATGACACAACTCTGAAGCATAACAATTAAATATGTATACAGCTAATCAAAATCATACCTCCACGTGCTACATACAAGTAACATTTTACTGTAAGTAATCTGTATTTTGTCTGTTTTATTTTTCATTTTATTAAAAACAGTCTCTAACTTTTATATCATGTGTATAGGCTATAACTATGATCATCATTTTCAATATTGTTTAAATCGATAATGAATTCGCGGCACCAATGCGCAGCTGCGGTAGGTATGGTTGCTCTCGACTCACCTTCCCCATCACTTTCGGACGTTCTTTGCTTGCTAATGTTCTGTACGTATTTTCGTCGGTGGAGTTCTCGAGGCTGTGAAGAGAGCGCTAATCGTGTCGGCGCGACTAACTTCCCATTTCGGTAACGCTGAGAATCTGGAACCGTGACCTGGAACTAAAGGTGTAAATGTATCGAATTCATGTTCTGTGACTGAATAGGCAGAAGCCGTCGTGCCTTTCGAATCACCCGTATTTGAGGCGGTGCGAATGGTGCTTTGTGAGCATTTATTCAGGCATCGTGCCATCAGAATTGCATCCAACTCACCATTCTATAAGAGAGATTGATCATTAGCATCAAGGTAATATCATTTGACACAAGGTTCTTTCACAAATTCGTTTTAAGTGATCAGCGTATTCCTGATCCCATTGGCTCAACGTACTGATATTGTATTCGGCGGAAAACGAAATGACGAACTTTAAATCGGCTAACATTTGGATGCGCCATTTTCTTCTTCTTTTGCAAATCACGATCCCAATCACGCAAAACCATTTTCAAAAGTTCTGACGTCTTACATTGACCAGTATAATCGACGGGTAATGACGCTTCTACGCGGTTTTATTGACTTTCAATAATAGCGAACAACTATTCTCTGTGCCACTTTCATGACTCGCTGCTACATGACGATTTCGACAACTTGCACTCCACTAATTTTCGCCTTTAAACACAAGTTTTATCCGCATTGTAAAAAGTCCTGCATCGGCATTAAATCCATCATCGAAAATTGTCTTCGCAAATTCGGCCACTGGAAATATTGTTGAGCACGATCAGCAGACTTCCGAAGACTAAACAATTTCCGCCACACAACAAAACATTTGATCAACTGCAGGCAGTAGAATCGAGGCTGCTGTGCCCTCTGCAGGATAGAGGGCCTGTTTCAATCTTTGTTTCCATGTTTTTAAACCACTAGATGTCTTCATCAACATTTTCTTTATCGTGGCTTCGAGGCCTCTTCATTTCAAAACATTTGAACAGAACGGTCATGTTTTACGAAAATACGTATTGCAGAACATGATTAGATTCTCCGATACTGTGTCTGCATGATATGCCTTTCTCCTCAGTACCAAATAACACTACGGCAAACACGAAAAACTGCGTGACACCTTCAAGCGTCAGTACTGAATTCAAACAAAAGCGACCATAGGCGTCAATAATACCAGAGGTATGAATCATGTCGGTCATTATAACCGAACATAACTATTAAAAATGAATACGCGACATGTCACTGTAAGAGAGTCATTATATCCGTTTCTATAAGAGCACATATAACCAAACTTTATGAATCTCGCTCATCATAATCTTTCAGTTGTCGACGAGAGTCTATAATAAGCAATTCTACTAATATATACTATAACTATATATATATATATATATATATATATATATTTTTATACTTGCCAACTGTCAGGTTAGCTATAATTATTAAGAATCGACTATGTAACTGCTTATACTGCAATCGTATATAGCTGACTACTAAATGAGTGGCTGCTTTCACGAAGTCGACAGAATGTCAAAGCTGCTCATTTAAATAATGTGATCCCACAGGGCATATAGTGTTTAGCAATAGTGAACACTCTGATTCTCTCGCCGATGAGTCCCAAGACTGAAAACAACTGTCGGGAAATGATCTCAATGTTTGTTCTGTGTACAACCTCTTGCGTACTACTACCAGGCGATTCGAAATTTTTATACTTGCCACTGTCGGGTTAACTATAGTATTAAAGTCGACTGCTGTAGCTTTGCTTTACATACTGTCGACAGAGTTGCTAACATTTTCGTACGTGAGACGCTTTCTGAGGTGTTTTAGATGTCGAAAAATATATATATATATATATATATATATATATATATATATATATATATCTTAACTTTTGGGGCTGACACTATCGAAAATATCCACTAACATGTTGGTATTACAGCATTTTATACAGACCATTAGGTAGTGCCTGTTTCAATTTCTGATAATTACACCATTCAAATAAGATGTGATAGTAGATGACGTTTCGGCTTTATTTAAGCCGAGCACGACTTGTAATAAGTAAGGAAAGAACGAATTCTATTATGTGCAAATATTTAATTGTTAATATGCAAATCTACTTATTGGGATTCAAAAACTATGTTTCAGTAACTTCACGAGACGTTGCTTAGTATAATTCAATTATTTCTAATTTATATTTATACGTCATTCAACTCAAACGAGAGTTATACGAAAAGTCCCAAGGGCAAAACATCTGTCAGTACTCTCTGTGTTCGTTTACGAATTTGGCAGCGAACTGAATTACTGCCAACACTGAATCAGCTTAAGCAATAACACATCTGTCAAAAATGCAAATTCATCGGCGTGTTAAGACAACTTTGCAGGCGTAACTCTTGTCGTATGAAAGGCATGAATAAACGCAATGAAGCAGCAAGCATTTCAGGTATTCAACTCATAAATGACTGGCCAGTACATAATAAGCAAGCAATGTCAGGCCTCTAGGCTTGTAACTATTGAAATCGATTATTACAACGTGCCTCATTACAAGCGACAAAATTACAGTACGTAGTCAGCCTAATCCCACACAGAAACGCTCAAGCATTAGTATATTTAAGGGGCCTCATAAATGTTTCAAATGAATAATCTTGATGAATATCACTGGAGTTTAGATTTTGCCCGGGGAAGGATTTGCCGTGTAGGCAGTTCTAAAACTTTGAGCGAAAATCTAAACTCTTATGATATTATCGGTGAATATATTACAATTTTAAACTCTTCATGTATTTTATGTAAAGTAAATGAGTTCTTTTCTCCAGATAAACTACACGCCTCACTTTCCTATTACCCAACAGCACTGGCTACGACAACCTTTCAGGCTTTACGATAAATATTTACTCGATTTCATCTGGTCGATCTAATGCTGCAACTCTGCTCACTGGCACAGTCAAGCCCTATAATAATTTTCCTACAAATACCCAAATTTACCTGCCTGTGCTGTAATTCATTCAAAAATTTTTCTTGAATACAATCATAAGACTGTGACAATTGTCGCCTGGTCGAATGCATTTCATTTTCATTGCCTTCTCAGCTATTTATTATTTTCTGACGATTCTCTTAAGCCAAACTGTTCTTTCAGGAATTTATCATCGGCGGATCTTTCTATAAATGGTAATTTTCAGTCATGTTTGAATGCTCACGCATTCCCTTTTCTTTCTGAGTAAGTCTTTCATGACATTTTTGTATTTCTTTTTCTGTTTCAATTTGTTGTTTCAGGCTTTGTTTGGCTGACTCTTCTCTTACTGTCGGTAGAACGTTTCTTTGGGCCTCAGTCTGTCCTCTACATTCGACCACTGACTCATTTATAATATTTTTGTTTCATTTCATTTATTTTTACTATTTCACCACCACTGCTCTATTCACCTTCTTCTATGATTACATTTTATAATTTTATTTATGACTTAGTTTATCTTTCACGATAACATTCAGGAAATGTAATGGCCAAAACCTTCTATAGGCAGAAGGGCCTTCAATGGGAGTTGCAGACGGAAAAACTTAACGAGGTCACCCCAACGTTTCACCTACTACGGTGTGGCAGGCTGATAATGACGAAACGTGGCATGAATGGACGACACCGTTTGCAACTTTCTGACCAGGCCCTTCTACCTGTAAGAACATAAATTATTAATAAAACAGGAAGAGTATTACCCAACTTCAAAAATATATGTATTTATTTAAACTCTTCATTTGCTAATTAAAAATAATTAAGTGTGATAATGCCCAATACTTAAGAACGACTGAAGATCGAAGGTATGTAATCTTCATCGAGCAAAGACTCAAAATGTGATGATCTGAACTATGCCCATGCTTAATATTAGGCAACGATTTGCTTCAAAAGTGCTACATGAAATTTCAAATTGCCAGTAACTGTAGATGAACTTAATAGTAGGCAGTAGCATACAACTCAGTATTTCCATCTTCAAGCACACATGAGACTTCATCGTGGAGACTCGCGACAATGCCATCTTTAATATCCGGTAACGCGAATAGAAAATGTAAGCAACGAGGCGTGCAACTCAGAGAGGCTGGGCGAAACGACGACCCAAGTGTGAAGATACTAATGTTGCAAACTGTATCGGAACGCAAACGTCATTCACCTTTCGCGTCACCAAAAGCGATGAGCCACGGCAGCAGAAACCTCTATTAAGGTCGGCTGAACTTATTCATTAGATCCACGTTGAATGACTTACTACGGGTTTGAGATTCATCCGTAACTAACCTTCACAATAACGCAGAATTGTATTTTGCGTGAAGTAATGACTGGCGCTATTTTTATTTTGCTATTTGAAAAAATAGTACGCCGAACTAAGCATTTGTATTTCCCAAATACTATTTCCTCGTAAAGAACCATTAATATCAACGTTTTTAAGGCATCAGCTAATGTGATTTCTTCAGAATCTTGTGTTTTTACAAAGTAGGTTTGTTTGATATCCATTTCTAAGACGAATAAGTGATGGTTCATATGAAGGATCTTAACGCTTCGCGGCGTATTTGCTTGGTGAAGCTGGAATAAGCGTAACAATGTGACGACAGCAATAGGATGAACACGGCACGCGTGATGGCTGGCACAGAGAAGCACATGCAATTTCCTGGGTGTGATTTGCTGCTCATCGATTTCAATAAGTTTATTTGAAAGTTATGGCAGAAAAATCAAATACTGACCAAATTGAAGCACATGGCTTCAATATTAACGATGGCTGTATTGGTGAAGCGAGTTGGAACTATTAGTGACCGTTTACGAAGATTTCCGGTCGTGTTTTGAATGTTCCGTCAAGCACTCGGGTTTGTGCTATTACGACCGGTGATGAATGTTCGTCGGTCGTTGTACTCGCACTACTAACTACATGTACCCAACAGTAGCTTCGAAAACTGTTTCATCTGCTGCTAAGTAACGGCCTGACTCAGCGCAATTGGCTTTGAGACTGTTAACTACGAGACAATTGCTTCGTAAATCTCTTAACCATAAGTGTGACAAATTATTACCATTACTACGTAATATGATGCGCTGTTCTGCGATAGTCATTTTCCTTCTCCGAAATGGACAGAGTGTTATGATTTCAGGGTAAAGTTCTTTCCCAGAGGCTGACAATAATTACTGAAAACATTAGTTTCGGGGTTTTGCGGTATTACTAAGCGCGTGAAATGATTGGCTTTATGAGTAAACCCACAATCTACTACTCTAAAGCAGCACAAAGAAAGCGATAAATAACAGAGTAATTTAATTGTATTGAGATTGAATTTATCGTTTGGTCATGATTGTTAGAATTTTAAGCTTATATGACAAGTGTGGCTATTCGGAAATCATAATAGACCTGTTTTGGTAGAAATTCTCTACTAATATGATTTGTGACTACCTACTAGCTATGAGACAGTCTGTTCATAAATCAACTCACTGTATTTATACTGTGAGCTTATTTATCAACTGCAGACTGGCACGAAAGCCGAGACTAGAGCTAAGTCACAGACATATGATAACTACCAGCAATAGTGGGTATAGCCACGAACGAAATATGTATTTTGCAATTAATATTATATTTAAGAAAAGCGACAGGGCAATATAGAGCTGTATGCTTAATTACAGTAAAATAGTATTCAGAATTTTAGAACCTATATATTTAAACGTGCCTATAAAAATTCGATCGTTCTTGCGAAAATAAAAACTTGATAATAACGTACATTATTGTTATTACTCGCTCTTAATATAAAAATACCTAATAGCCAACAATCGTACGGTATTGTCGTTTTGCTACGATTTCGTTGAGTATTCGATGGATGTGTCACGAGACGCCAATCGGGGCTATTTGTCACCGCAGTGCAATGGACCATTCAAAGTGGCAAAGAACGTATTCTACTGTTATATAGATAACGCCCAGTGTTGGCAAACGCATTTAATAGTTATAAAATAAAAATCAAGGATTTGCCATTTTTGGTTGGCGGTTTTACGCTACGGCGTCGCAAAGAAGGCGAAGGCCTGTGTGACGTAATACGAACCACTTTACTACAGTGCTTTACGAGATAGTCTTTGTATTTACTCTTTGTTAATAACAATTACGTCAATGCTGTATCGCAGAGAAGAAAGGATCAAAAAAAGTGCTATAAATATTTAGCATAGTGCCCATGTAAATACGCTTTACTACAAGCCCAACAAAAGCATTTATAACCTGCAGCTAGCGATACTCGCCTTTGAAGAAAAGCATGATTTATCGTATCGAAGCGTGTTCTGCTTTGTTGTGAAGACCGCGCAATGTAGGTATTTATAATTAGTAAATTTGTGCTAAGAATTTATAACCCTATTAATAATCACGGCTTGAAGATGTAGTACATTAAGTAAGTATTCACGGAGGACTGTTCATGTAAATCTGATGTGGTACCACATATATTTCATTGCCAGTTAACACACTTTACAACTGGGCTTCCATCTATTAAAGAGCTCGTCCCTATTGATAATCAACACCCGAATCGTACCAAAAACCTGATACGAAACTCTCTTATTGAATCTCCGACGAAGTCGGTTCAGCTTTGGCAGAAAAGTTTATTCTAAGCTTACAGTAATTCCTACTTTTAAGCAAGGAATCGAAGCAGTTTAGAGAACAGAACTGTTCAGTACACTTTGTCCCGGCATGTAACATGTTGACCGAGTAACCACCTATTCAAACTTACTTCTGGCACTTCTTCATTCAGAAAGAACTGATATTGACTCGCTGATAACTCTGTTGTAGTGAAACGGCATTTGCAATATCTCAATGAAACTTCGAAGCTACCAGACCACGAGACACAAGAACGTGTAACCCACAACCACTATAAAATTTAACATTGAGTGAAGTCGGCACATTGCAACATAAGCATTTAAGGAGTTACCGGAAACGATTCGATATATAATTGATTTATTGTGAAACAATTTAAAAAACAACAAAGAAATCACATTTAATAACATTAAGCGCGAATCACATTTCTGGTAACGTGTTACCTTAGTGCAGCATCCGCTTTCAATAAAACAATTGATCCCCTTAGCAAAATGTTTAAAGAATTCATTATTTAGCTTACTTCTTGAAAATAAAAAATACTTCCAGTGCTTTTCGTATCGACCCAGATGTCCAAAAATATAATCGACTAGCTATCCAAATAGAAAAACCATCTGATCAGTAAGCAAGCATTGTCTTGGTCAGAAGTATAAAAATGTAATACTATAAAGTATTTAATTTCATCACCAGATGGGGTGAAATATGTGTCTGTTGAACTGGAGGTCGTACCTTTACGATCGTTAAACATAGTAATTGACTAAGAGGCTGCAGCTGTATGCTGATCGAGAATTTAAAGAGTTGATGAGCCACGACTCTTGTAGAGAGCAAGAATAATGCGACCGCAAATATTCAGAAGGTGGGGTAAAAGTACAAAAATCTGAAGTCATGAAGCACTAAATATGGCAATAAGTGATTTAAACTCTTAAAGTGACATAAATAAAAATTAATCTCACATTTAATTATGTGTAATATTGTTTAGTAATGAATTTAATCAAAAATATATTTAAGACACTGTAAGGTAGGCCGCAAATGTTTTAGAAAATTAAGCGCATTATTTGCATTTTCTTAAAAATGGAAAGGCCATTCAGTCAAAAAACTTGACCTTTCATTATCATAGTGGCTTCATTGATAATCGCTAATTTGTCGAAGCTAGGCCAACGACGCAAAATGTGATTTTAAAAAACACATCTATGAACAGGCTTGGGCGCTTATATTTTGAAATTTAGCTCATTTTATGTGGTACAGTTTTGTCACTGAAAAAGCATTTTATTTCAATTACGCAATCGAACTGTACATCTGGAGATACCTAAATGGTGAGTGGAGACTTAACGCTTACCCTTTGAAATTTTGCTTAAGCCACTAATGTTTTTAAAACATCGGCTTCTATTTGACCTCTTATCGACCGGAATGGAAAGGACTATTTTCGACCGGCTTAAAGAACCGCCGCTTCTTTGCAATGCGCTGCTTTCATCTTGATCGATATATCTGGATTCGGCTGAGTACGTGCTGCGGTTTTCCTCTGCTGCTGTTTACGGTCGATCGGTATTGAGTTTCTTGCATATTTCGAAATCTACCGCACTGTCGGCACTATTACTTGCATAACTATGGTTAAATGATGAAGCGGGCATTCTTTAATATTTGACCAAATGGCAATTTGAGTATTTTTACTTCTGTTGCTGCTTTCAACTAATTCATTCAAAAAAATGTTGATATTGCCAGGCACGACAGGCTGGCGGCAGGCTTCCAAAATACGTTGTTATAAGCTTTGTGTGTCGGCTATTCGATGAGTCTGGGATTTCAATAGCATTGAACTGTGATGATGGCTCGTACTATGTTAAAAAATGCTAATGAATCTTGCAGCCACTGCTAAAAAAATACTATATTTATATGTCTTCAAAACAGGCTAATAAATAAATGCGATGCCGAGCAGTCATGTTTGAGTTGCATTTAAAGCCCTACTCTTCAACACTCATTAATTATTGGACGGCATGCCCCCACTTTTATTTTATGTTCGAGAGACATATTTAACCTTTTGATGATACTTTGACCTCCCAACGAGGATGTTTATATCCAATAGCAGTTTGACAATCCTGCCCTTGTAAAACAAAAGAAACAACAAAAAGAAAATATATTTATCAATCTTAATACGTATAATAAATAACCAGTAAATAACTTACACGTACTTTCAGCAACACAATTTCAGCTGGAGAGCTCTTCAGCAGTACTGACTGCAATGTACTCCATGACCGCAAATAAATCGACTTTGTATCCTTTGGTACTGTGCAATCCTCACTACATTTCACCGACTACAAAAAGAACAGAAACAAATAATTTTCGGAAATTTCAAACAAAGGCAACCGAAATACGCAAAGAACGAAAGCTGAATTCTATTACGTCATACAACACACCGAACTTCCCGAAAACGGAAGTGCTTCGATAATTAAAATTCAATGGTTTAATTTCGCAAATAATAATAATGAAATAACGGCCCACTTATGCTGCAATATTTAAAATACATAATATGTTTGAGCTACAAATAATATTCCACAAAAACTCAAATTTATGTGGAGCATATCTTAAGTATTTTTGTCTATTCAACTGGGCATCTATTTTGAAATAGTATAGCAATATCGGCGTGAAGCAGAATTTTCGGCTGCCCAGAGAGATAAGAAAATATATACAGGTGCAGAGACATTAACACAGAACCATTTCTTAAAATCAAAATTTGAGAGACAACTGATTAAACAATTTAAAAAGTAGGCTGCTTTCACGCGATGCATCATGCAGCAGTTAAAAGGTAACTCGGTTACATCCGGACTCGGCGTAGATTGTGTCTGCGTACTGTCACAACAACTGCTGCAATTGAGGCCTGATTGTTCAATTGACGGCATTGATTCTTTTGAAAATCGAGCTTACTGTCAACCCGGCTTATTGGCTATCAAATTGTTCATGCTGAAGGTTTAATTCCTGCTAGCGTATTTCTCGCGATAACGATTTTCGTCGTGTAAACGCTATGTATTTGAACAATTTGTTTATGCATTTACTGCAATTTCAAACAGTATAGTAAAGCAAACCAAACTCATGCTAATATTGTAGCGTTATCGTAGACTCATAAGTGGAAGTGAATTTTAGTTTCATAGGAAGGTATCGATTTAGATTTGAACAAAATGTGTTAGTGAAACCGGCTGCTATTTATTTTGTTTTTATATTTTATTTTGCAATAATTTAAAATGTATTTGTCAAACACTAATAATGTAAGGATGCGGTATAAGCATTATGCCGCCCCGCGCAGTCAAACCGCACTGAACCGTGTTTGAGATTGACAAGCATCTTTTAGTGATAGACGATGTCTATGGTAAATTATAAGCGTGTTCTTGATGTATATAGTTATTCCCTATGTCATACGCTTCATCTCTAAAGTAATACATTTGAAATAATTCCTGGCATTATGTTATATATTTTCGAGTTTCAAATTAGCGAATGAAACGGGTCCCGGCCATCGTTTGCAAACCAGTAATCCAGCACGTGGCAACATTAACTGCATGTTCTCCCGCGAAGATTAATATTCACCTTCTTCAACATGTGTTCTTTATTGATGCAATCAATTACACCGAATCACATGGAAAGGTATATTTTGTTTGCCGCCTGTTTCAGCTTCTAAACTGTATCCACGGGATGCAGAGAACGACATCAAATCCGCACTGCATTAACATCGGCAACTCGATCGCACTTTTGATGCCGAAGATTTGACGCAAACACAAATATCTTTCTCTACCTTTCTCAAACGGGTCTGCGCCTGATAAATGGAATTACATATAACACAACCTGCTCAAATTTTCAATTCTTCGCAAAAGTGTTTTGACTCTTTACTCACATTTTCTTGAGGCAAATCGTCTGGCTTGTCTAACTGCCCAGTTAGCAATACTTTCGAAGGCTTTGGGTTGAACTCACCAACAACTTCCTATCGAATTCCCAGAGTATGGAAGCCACTAAGAGAGCATGGTTTAATTTTATTTGAGGTAATTTACGGCAACTGGTATGTGGTATGATGACTGTTCAAATAAAAAACAGTTAGGCTCAGGTATCTTACAATTTTCTTGACGTTTTTTAACCAAGTAATCAACTGACACACATTTAGGTAGAAGTATTTAAGAAAATATTATTTCTGTCAGTACAGAACATGTTAATGTCACGTTTTAATGAGTTTCACGCCACCAGGCCAGTATTTAAGTACACTATAAAGAGTAAATCAGGCCAATTCCACGGCTGATCAGAAAGACTGGTGCCTCAAGCAGGCATCTGTTTACACTTTTATTCATATCATGTGGTACTCCAGGCTATGAGTACTAAGTAACTCACATACAAGTCATTATTGCAAATAATTTAAAAAACACATAACCCCTACAACTACACGTCTTTGGATATTTCCTCATATAAAACACTCAACAATGTCCTATTAAGAAAACGTTTTTGCGTAATAATTTCTAAAATTTAACTAAACATATTAAAAAAATATTTTGAAAGATATTTAATAATATTTCAAAACATACGAGGGTTCAAATCCCAGTCGATTTCTTTAATTGTATTATTATTTTAAAGAACATCGTTTGATTTCTATCGTAGCATGGGGTTTCAATTTTTAATTGAACTGGCGTGGATTTGTGGGAATGTTCACATTTTATGAAACATTTAGTTCAATGACGAGAGATATCGTACATCTTCTGCGCATGCGCACGTCTCTACATGCAGAAAAAAACTCGCATATTTAACGTTTGATTTACGATATCAAAACTCTCTGATGAATATTACAATAAATCCATTGCCAGACCTAAAGAGCTTATTATGTATCTTCACCGAAGAGAAACAAGCATGTTCTTGAAAAATAATAGTACAACTAAAAAACGAGCTTGGGATTGAACCCTCGCCAATTTAATAAATGTTTTAATATTTTAATATGTTTGGTAAATTTTGAAATTACTAGTACATATTGACAAGTGAACTGATATCATACTTTACGTTTGAAACATACAAATCGGACGTTTTAAATTCCCATGATACCTTAATGCTCAATTTTGGCTGGCGTATGGTGCCAAGCATCTATGAACTGCTGGAAGTGCGGAAGCGTGAGAGTCGCTGGGGCATGTGCAGCCTGCTACATCTGGCTGGTATTAAAGATCCCATGTTTATGTAAGAATTGAGAAAAATTAATATGAGTAAAAGTAATCACAGGCTGAAGATTTAGACTAGATTTTCAAACAATATTGCTTGAGCCACATTTATTTATCAATTACCCACTGTAAATAAATACAATAATCCGTGATTCACAAAATTTTCATCAGAGTGGGCCGCTGAAAAAGAACCACGTCTAAATGCATAAACAGATGTGTTCGAAATAAATCTGTCCGTGACAACGTACAAGCTAGCTTAAAGCACACCTGTTCATATCTGCTTTGTCGTTCATGAACTGATAGCACGAGTCACTACCTATGTATTGAAACTCTTTTCTCGTGATGCGTTGTTTAATTGTTGGAAAAATTCGTTACCAGCACTGAGGCCCCAGAACACAGGTGACAAACTGTGGCTCTGGCAGATACATCAAGTAAAAATATCTTTATTTTCTACAATGTGAAATTTTCTGACCTTAAGGAGTGTTTTTGTAACCGAGCCTGCCACGATTTTAAGCGACGATTGAATGCATGTTCCACAACAAATGATAAATATTTCAAAAATTCGTTACTTGCGCCGCTTTGCCTATTTTAAAAGACACATTCTAATATGCTGGTAGGTTGAGCGCAACGGCGTTTGCAGGCCTTATTGGACTCTTTATTTCTGACAAACCACGACTCGTTGTGTACGTAATAAATACAGTGTCGTAAAATAAGTAAATTGTTAAAGTCTTTTTAAATAGACTTGTTTTTATAATTTCATCTGACGAACTAGAAAATAAGCACCAGAGATGAAGTAAAAACATATCGTTCTGCTGAAAATGTCTTTAAATCCTAAGCCATAGCACGGATTCATCTACAAGTAATAAATAAAAATTTGAGGTGGTCACACACCATTTTATTTTCTTCTAAATTTAGTTTTGTTAATTCATTCGTGTTTGTTTTTCATGAACAATTGCCCAACAACGCATTGTTTTATTTGTACGTAATTTTAAGTTGAGCCATTAAGCTCTCACATGTGCGACTATATCATAGAAATAATTTAATGAAATAATTGGCTGCAGATGAAAAGAAATGCATAAGTAAAGAACTCGGTAAGTGTTTCTTTAATGTAGAAACATTTATTTTCTTCAAGGCAAAACTGTGGAAAACTTTTCTGATGAAAAATAATAATCTACACAAACAGTAGTTAGTATGTGAATTCGAAGATTTTGACTCTCCGAGCTTTAGATTTAGAGGCTGTCGCGAACCTCACGGCAGACCATAAAACCTCTTAACATTTTTAGCAAAATTACGAATTCCGACGATGTTTCAGGAATTTGCAGCGACGATCAACTACATAAATAACTTTACATTCTTATAATATCAGACAGCATGAGATGAAGAGCTTAAATATCATTTACGTTAAAGTATAAAATGTAAACAATAAATTCAAGTAACATTAAACATACACTAAACTGAAACATTTGTTACCCATAAAAGAAATACCGTTGACCTCAAGTATTTAACAACAGTATAGTAATATTAAAAAATGTAATTAGAAAATAGACAGGGTGTTTTGAAACAAAATAAATAAATGATTTGTGTTAACTCTTACTCAGTAAAAGAACTTCACATAACAAAAGGTCGTGAGCAAACATTTTATTAACTTTAAGTAAGTTGCGTTTGTTAAAAACTGTAAACACAAATTCTAATACGTCATGTAGGACCCACGATTAATTTCGTTTTGACATAATAATTTTTGTTATTACCACTAAATTAGGAATTTAAGATTATAATTTAATTCGTGTTGGCATGTTAAGGTGTATAATGAGTCAGAGGTAGAAATTAAACATTATTTTATTTAATATTATATTTGCTCTGTATGTGTCGCCGACGTTTGATTTTAAAAGTTGTCAGTCGAGCCTACTATTATAACATTAATCAAGTATGTGTTTTAAAAACGTTAAGGTAACAATTAAAACTTAACCACAGTATTAGCAAAAATTTAGCATTTGCTACAGGAGTGTCCCACCGGGACGCCATCGATAGATTATAGGAAACTATGCGTAGAAAGAAAGAGGCGAAGAACTGAGATACTGTAGGCAGGGGAACATTTACGACAAGCCTGTTGCACAGATGGTGGCGTTACGATATACCGGAAGTAAGAGTGTCAGCTGCTTATTTTAAATGGAACACACCACTATATATTGACTACTATTTTGGATTTTGCAAATTCTGAACACATTTTATTGTAATATCTGCTCTTGCTAGTCTAACTGTTTTGAGCTTATTTTAAATTTTAAGTAAAAATGACGTTTTCAGGCACAGCAAAATTATAAAAGATTTTCTATACTAATGCGCTTATTATTTAATTGGAATGAATTTCACTGGCGAGGACTACAGTGGGTTGCTGTCGATATTTTGATAATAAATAATACAAGGTGATCAAGAGTCAAAACAATTCAAAGAACTTACGTCGAAATTCGACACAAAATACGAAAGCATCATGTTTTATAATTTTATCTTATTTAGCATCAAAAAAATAAGGTTGACTTTGATTGTCTATTCAAAAATTCATGATTTTCAGAATATTATTTAATTTAATACGTTGCACAATATTATTCTTTTAGTATGAATGGTATTCCCTGGTGTACATGATAACGTTGAAAAGAATCATCTGTCAGAGACGCTCAAACTGTTAAAATTTTCAATAATCATGCACCGAGACTTATGCAGAAACTGCTATGAGCATGGAGTACCAAGAATTTATTTATTGACATGGACAATGTGACTAGAGATTATATCGAGGCATGTGTTGCATTGCAGCAAGATACTGCAAAAACGAGAACCATCGCAAAAGCTCTTAAACGGAAATGTGAAAACTTCAAAATCTTTGGACCGACCAATTCAAATGTACGAGCAAATAATTATTTCATTTACAGAAAAGAACAATTGTAAAAAACGAGATTTAAAATTATTTTTATTAAATATTCAGGGTGATGTCGCGAACTTCTGGGCATTTCTCGCGCTCTGGTAGCAGAACCTGATCTTCTGTACTCACGTGTTAAGTCTGAAACTCAGTCTAACTTCGCTGCATCGGTCGATTTTTAGTGTACCCCAAAAAATCGGCTTATTGGCAAAAGGAAAGGTCGGTATTTGCTAGCTCATTGATGACGTAAATTGTTGAGTAGTGGCTGCACATGTGAAGTGCTGCTATCATATTAGAATATGTCTACGATCACAAGGTAGTATCTAAATAATTGTTTTGAAAATGCGGAAGTATTCAGGCTACCCCTTTCACCTATTTAACTAAGTTAATAAATCAAATATTTTAAGCTCAATTTAAAAAAAGAAAGCAACTTACCTTTTAAACACTGTGATAAAAAATAATGCCGCGTACCATCCGTTCTTCTGCAGCATAAGTTGCCAAGATTCTTAATTTCGCTGCTCTATAACGTGGACATTCATTCACTCCAGCAATGAAGATTTCGCCAATTAAATGCCGTTTCTGACTTTTGTCTTGTCCAAATGATGTTATCAAAAGACTAAACAACTGAGACCGGGGTAAAATAAGCCGCTAAAATCAATGCTCGCAAATCGGTCTCTTTGTGGTGAGCAGAAAATGCGCTGCAATATGTTTATATTCTTGAACTGACACATTTACTGTCGGAACTTTCAATACGCTTGTATCTTGAACGTTGTTGGATGTGCAAATAAATATCCCCAAAACGCGATTTCTTCTTTTCATCATTAACAACAAGTTTATTTCTCTGTACATTTGGTTTAACGAATCACACGAGGACTGACTAATTTAAGAAGAAAATGATTTCTGCGAGTAATCTGTGCAAATGTAACACATGTTCTTGACTATAACTTTTATCACGTGGTAGCAAATATCTTCGTTTGGCTATGGCGTCGGCTGAAAATTTTTAGCAGTTGACATATGCTGCAGTGATTGTTTTTCTAACTCCATCATGGCAATAACCATTCATACAAAAGAAATACAATAACATTGCAACAAAAAAGCCACGAAAACCATAATTTTGGAATAGTACCAACGCTGTACAAAGTCTACCTTATTTTGATGCTAAATAAGATAAAATTATAAAACAGGGTAACTGCATTTAAAAATGACTTTTGACTTGTGTTTTTAATTTAATTTTATCCTTTTTTGATCACCTGTATTATTGTTATCCAAATATTGACATAGTCACTAAAATCGGTCTGAAAACCATTCAGCCAAATAATAAAGGGCATTAGTATAAGAAAGGGTACATGATTTTATTTGGGCGTCATTTTAACATAAAGTCAAAATAAATTCAAAAACAGTTAGACAGGTATGAAAGGTATACACAAAAATGTGTCTAGGAAATTTTGTGCAAAATCCAAAATGAGTAATATATAAGTGTTCCATTTAAAAGCTGAGATTGACACCACTACTTCCGACATAACCCGGAAGTCTTTTTGAAATATTTACAACAAACCCTCTTACAAATTTTCAAATTTTTCCCATCCACGAATTTCCTGTCTCTGTCGATAGCTAACAGGACACCTATAAATAACAACAACAACATAAGTAACACACGATTAACTATAACACGTGGTGGTGGCGCAAAAAATATTGAAAAATATTACCCGTTATCGAAAATTCCGACAATTTTGAATGCATTACAAACAAGAGACTCATTGCCAAAACCGCTGTTTGAACATCCGAGAAACGGCGTTCGGTCTACCTGCTGTCGGAGACTAACTATACATATCTAGTAGCATCATAACAGCCACTAATGACGCGAGACGTTTTTGAGTATTCTGAATAACGACGTGAAAGAAGGTAACAGCGCGATCTACCAGCACCGTTGCCCCACGACCCGGCAACGGCGAATAACGTGACGGCATTCGTTTGCAGAGACCAGAAATCGTGCCATAGTTTTTATAAAAATTTATATTATTTCAAGGGCTACTGGCATTAACAGAAACTCTATAAACATCTATATAAAAATAATTATAAACAAATAAAGATTGAACGTAGATGTTCAGTGATATAATATTTCTAATTTCTTCCATGAATATCCATTTACTAAATAATCGTGAAAAAATATTTATATGAAATTTATTGAGCAGTGATTAGACACGACACTGCTTGTGTAGGCTATTTGTTAAGTAATTTGTTTCAAACCGTCATTCTTTACCATCGTATCTGCCACAATCTTACAGGGAGGAAATAGCTAAGACAAGAGGAAAACAAATCGTGGTAGCTTAGGGTTAATGTTGACCACTGTGTTTGTTTGACGGAGCATTTACAGGGTATGCCCGTTATCACTATTCCTTATTACAGGACGCTACAATCGATGATCGATATCCCAACATGAGGCAAAACGGTGAAAATGTGACCAATTTGTATTGACCGGTTGCAACCTAAGCTTTGTTGCCGTTTAATGTTTCTAACTACATTTTATTTTTTGTTTCGGGTACATATCCTTTCGAGAACTAAGTATCTTGTGAAGTAGTCTGGTATATAATTAATAGTTTTGTGTTATTTTGGTGGTCTAGTTTTATTTTATTTAAAATGATTTTCAACAAACGTCGATACGTGCTCTGCAATAAGAACATTATTGTGCTTTTGCATACACATTACTATGAAACTACCATTGTCGGTCAGGCGACACAAACTTTGCATTAGGCTATGTGTGCCTGACTACACATTCAAATCTCGGTGATTCAGTGCATTTAACGAACGAATTTTAATTAAGCATCAATTTGGAGCTTGTATCGTCTGGCAAACCATTTGATAAAGATGGCCCATATTTAAATAATTTTTCGTCTTCACAAATACCACTTTGTCAGACATCCCGAAAAATACGTTTATCGCGATATCGATACATATTTTTTGAGCAGTTTACTGCTTTGCTCTATATCCAAAAAGTGATAAATGACTTTGCATTGACAATTTGTTCTTTGTGTATTGTTATGTGTGAGTGACTTGGTTAAAGATTAAATGGAAAAAGGAAAAAGGAGAAAACAATTGAAAAATGATTTTGAAGCAAGGCCTCTCAGCTGTTCCACACTTTATTTAACGACTTTTACGGAAAGAAAAAATCTTAAAAAACTGCATCAGTATTTGTTAATTTTGTGAATACACTTTGATGACAGCAAACTGTCTATATAATTCAGTAAATATGAGTACCTAAAGAATTTCTGTTAAATTTCTGGCAGCTATTATACTGCAGTGGTGAAATGGGAGTTAACATTCACTGCATTTATTTGTTGATAAAGATTTTATTACTCTCTCCCATTGAATATATTGAAATTCGTAACTACGAGCAAGCAAGAACTCAATGTCAAATCAACACGTATAATATATTCTCCTGTGAACAGACCATTTATTACAGCGAACCTGCAACGTCTCTGAACCTTTCAAAAAAAATGTTTTTCTGCTCTGCAAGCAGACACTCCACCTTCGATGGAAGAAAATGTACGACCTTTAAGCTTTTTTCGGTTGAGAAAAAAGGCGAGGTGAAAGGGGGTGTTCAGCAATTCAAGCAAATTTTGCGTAACGTAATTTGTGCGAGCGACGTCTACGAAAACAAAACACCTTTAGTGGCGTGCTATATTTCGTGAAGTGAGGTCGTATGTCAGTGTTTGATTGCTCAGATGTATTATGATGACAATCGGCTGGCCACGGTGAAACACGCTTAGTGTATTGTGTAGATATCGTTGTTAACTGTTTCTGGATCGTGAAATAGCGCGAAATGCTCATCATAACCTTCAATTCGATTTTATACCATCGTTTCAAAATCGAGCACAGATCAAACAATTCTGTTGGGGATCATTTTGCGGCAATTTTCTGAGACTTGAGCGCGTTCGTATGGCAGCCAATGACGCAGCCAATGATCTGATAAAATCATGTCATGAACTCCATCGATCACAGGGGACTATTTTAGCTGGCCTTCCCAGTATCGGTCATCGTGGAAAATTTGCATAACGGCTTTGCATTCAGTGCGCTACGAGGCCGTTGATCGCCAGAGGTACGTAAGCATCTTCGGCAAATCTGCGCCTGCAGCCTGGCAGGTACTTGATGATGGCTACTCCAATTTTCGATTTCTAATTTGGGAGGGACATCTTTCATTTGGTTATTGCGTGACTACAATTTGCACGACGTCAAGCACTTCTAATAAATTGTGTTCGACCTTTATGGTAACGCAATATTTGTTTATGCAAGAACTGGTCTGGAAACTAACTAGATATCAATAATCACCGTACTGTACTTCACTTTCAGTGAATAGTCACAATTTGAAATGATTGGTTCCGAGCTTAATTCATCCCATTTAAACTTCAAGAACTGTTTTTGAAAACCTCCGTTTGTCGCCACAATATGAAAATTTTATTTATCTGGTGTTACAATAAATTGCTGTGGCGATATTTATAACTTTTATATAGGGCTTTGTTGTCGGTAAAATGACAATACAAAACTGTTTGCTCTCCATTAGCTGCAAAAGTGGCAACTTTACCTCGTTAGAAGAAAAATGTTTTAAAAACTTTCGCGAAAGGTGCTATTCTCCATTTCGTACTTATAAAACAATTTAGTATTCTAAACACGATGACTGAACACGGTAAAAGAACGTTGAAACTGCACTCAAAAAGCAACCACAGGTATTTATTATTTGGGCTATCGATAAATAACTTCCAGTGTCAATCAGATGCCTTAGAACTAGTAGTATCGTAACGTGGTGAACACACTCTTGTTATGAGTAAAGTTTCTTCAAGCTACATTTATCTATTATCATTGTGCATTAATATATTTTATATCTTAAAAATGATCTTAACTGCTGCACAATTTATTAAATTACACCCTGGCTATTTTATATGAAAATTATGTATATTGTTTATTACAGCACTAATGTTTCGATTACATTCAAACACCGCACATTAACAGAAAAAACTTCATTCTATATATAATGACCAGTGACATTACTTTAGAAAAAATATTATTTTATTATTAATACGCTCTCATAAAAACTATTATAATGACATGCTATGCGCACGTAACTACCATCACCCTCCCGGAAAGATCTTTCCCGTACGTGTATCCTCACTGCTCGACATAAAGCGTAATTTGTATGTTAATGTTATGTTTTTATTTATTAACGTACGGTCATGAAACTGCCCATCAATCGGTAACCGTTATACGTAATCGATATTGTTGTCATCCTCAGCTTTTGAAAACCTACCTTTAAACTATGAAAATTGTTCAATTAAATAAGTCAGAGCCATATTGTTAAATTTATTTTACATTCACATTCACTATCTGTATATTAGTATGGAAAAACTGTATTAAACATTTCACAAATAAAAATACTATATTCTTAAAACTTTTTTCATTACTTCAAAGTAGCGTATTACCATTTTGTTGAATACTACAATTTCAAAACAGTCTACTATCCGCAATTGAGAATAATGGAGCATCGATACGCTTACGCACCAGTTTATCACTTATAACTGTACTTATTCAGGATTTCATTGAAAAAGTAAATCACGTATGATATTTCAGCTATTCATTAACACTCTTCGGTGTCGTAATGCCCGACGATATTACGGTAGGAAGCATCCTGCTGGTGTGAATAGAGATTATCAAAATGTAAAACTCATTGACTCTGACTTGAATAAGGTTTAAAAGAAGACGGAGTATCATACACCATGTCACGATTACGTGGGGTGGTATTAAATAATTTAATTCGAAAATGAATAACTCCATACCATATTAAAATATTTAAAAAGAATAATATTGGCTTTTAAGCTGGCAAACTCGACATGAAACGACGACCTGTCAGGCACAATTATTTACCTAAGCGTTGCGTCTTTCATTACTAATCCATCGCCTGTTTGTGAAATATCGTGAAATTTGAGTTTCATTCTCGACCATGTACGAGCTTAACGTGTGAAACCATGGCGATGTTTGTGATCTGCGCAGGCGTGCGATAAAAGTGATTTTTAACTTGCAGAAAAATCGAAACAAGAATTGTATCTCTGAAATCTGATTGAATTAGAAAATAAAATGTAATGGAACAATTCGCTAAAATCAGGTTTACTCTTGATATTAACACTGAATTTCCTTTAATACCATATGGGTCCTGATAATTATTCAAATAATACAATCAAAAATGATCAAAATTAATTTTTCCAAATGACACCTTCTACTTTTCAGTACTTCGTTTGAGTAATTTGAGCATGAAAATTTTCAATTTCTCTCAAATGACAAAAAAAGCAGAAGGTACCATTTGAAAAAATTGTTTTGATCATTTTGAGCAAATATTTGAAAAGAGGTACTGTGCTATAGTAAACCAGTGCAACATCGAGAGTAAGCCTAGACTTCCAGTCAGCTTCCGCAAAACTAATTTTATAATCTCAGCAGACACGAAGACAAATGACGCTATGTCAAAAGTCAGAAGTTAAGGTTACATGTAAACTCAAGTATATGGTTGTCGACAAATGTAAAAGAAATTATGGGTTTATTTAAAACAGAAAATTGATAACAACTTTGGCACACCTAACTAGCTGAAAGCCTGAAAATATTTTAGGTAGATTTAAACATATCGATTATGATATAGCCCACCGAAGTTTTAATTTATCTGCGAGTTAAAAAACTTTTGATATACGCAGATCACCCACATACAATCTTGTTGTTTGTGAAGTAATGAGCAAATAAATATGACGTCAATGCTGTAGTATTGAAAATTATTGATGCAGTTACTGCTATTTTAGAAAACTTGATTACTATATTTGCTACCTTTTATTATACTCAGTGAATGATCAGGTATTGATTCGTTACTCATACACTTCATTACAATCAGATTTTGACCATATGGCACAGTACTGTACATTATTACAATATGATGATTTTACGATAAATGAAAGCAACACTGAAAATTGACTGGCCGCGCAATTAACTAGTTCAATACGAAAAACCAGCCAGGCGCAAATGAGAACTCAATATATATATATATATATATATATATGTATACCTTATATACCCTACTGGCGCTTGCTGGGAGTCTACTGTGGTACACAAGCTGCACATAACATACACAACACTAATGAAAAGAAGAGTCAACTTTACTCAGAATGCTATGACTACGTTCAACATCAACACGCTTACCGCGACTTAAACTGAACTTATATTCTTTGACTGGTAAATGTGGCTGCTACTCATTCTGGTCAACCATTTCAGTAAGGCAAAACAGAGTCACTCGACCACGCGCCTTATAATGTTCCCTTCGTATTAGGAAAATGATCGCACAAAGTTCAACATCTTCATTTTAGACTGCTGCTGCGCACCAATTGCAATGTTATGTTATCAGCCTGCAGTGTAAAGTTTTGACCTAGGAAATGAGTTGATAACCTTTGCACGACAATACTGTTTTGATTATAGACTAATTTAGATACAACTTTGACGACAACTTGAATAAAAAATCATCGAAGTAACAACATAATTCAAACAATTCTATTAGTGGTAATTCGTGTGTAATGAAAAATCTAAAGCAATTCTTCTATATTGACGCAATAGCATTATTATTTGTTACTATTATTATCATGATAAAAACCGACAAGAAACATAGATTCGTTCACGTCTTCTTCGCTGATCTGACAATTCGCAGCATGTTGTGTCGTATTGTCAAACATATAATATATCTGCAGTCGCCTCATATTTGTTATTTTCCGACCAATGTTGGTGACACGATCGTAGACTGTATTTACCAAAAAGCCTGACTCTATCTATACAAATGTGCTCATAAATAAATAAAAATGGTTGCTCTAATTTCAGTTTCACGATTTAGGTAAATATTGCATTCGCAATCGCTGGTAATGGTGAGTAACGGCGTTTTGGAGAAAACTTCTCTTAAACCTTTCATGGTCAACAAAGTCAACCATTGTTTCCATTCTTAGACAAAGAAATTATAGATCGAGCTAAAAATAAGTGTAGCCAATGATAACAACCAGTACCAATATCAAGCAATTATAATAATAACGTTTGCTAATGTTAAGCTGCCGTGCCTTATGAGACCCTCGCACCGCTTATGCGAGCACAAACTTCCACCGTCGTAAACTGCATTTGGCTACAATAAAATGTTATCGCTACAACTTTCGATGAGCAGCCGGTCTACGATAACAAGTAAATACGTGATTAACAAATACTGGCTTTTATTTCAAATATTTGTCTTTATGTATCTTGGTAATCATGAAGAATTGCGCACCGGCAACCACATGGATTGCAGCATAAAAGATACGGCATGCCGCTCGCTCCACGCCGCAACAGCGGATTCTTGCTTCAGTTCTACAACCGCTTCAGATGACGGCCCATCATTGACTCGGAATTCCAGACGCATTCTTTGGGTTTATCGACTGCAAAAAAACGGATATCATTTGTCGGCAACTCGATGGCAACCTCTACATAATGTTCAGTTGGCAAAATCTTTAGAAATTGTTCGAAATGCAGAAGAACACGAGGAGTTATAATGGAACTATGCTTACCGGTGAATTATGGTGCTTCTGCTAATGCGTGCTTACCAGTGAGACGGAGTTCTTGCGCAAGATAACGATGTCACAACAGTTCGTCTCTCTCGCGATGATCGCCAACATCTCGCGGGCGGTTCCGGAAGTCGGCACTGAAAAAGCGATGCGTTCATATTTGGGGACTCAAGTCAGCTGACCTTCACCTGCACCACCCGAACAACATCGAAGCCATCCAATCAAATTCCGCCGTAAAGGAAAGAAAGAAAGAAAGTACTCATTACTCTTGAACGTCGCTGCAAAAAAACAATGAGTATTGTGACATCGGTTTACGTAACTCATATCGACCAATATACGACTCCAATCAAGTAAATTAACAAAAGGTAAACCCGGTAAGTGTTTGTCGATAAACTCGTAGTATATGGTAGGAACTACGGAATAATCCAGAAGACTGCTATATGGTTGCAAGCAATGGCTAAGCTGTTCAGAGCAACCAGCCATGACAAGAAAGCAAACACTACTCGGCATTCCATATGTCAAATAATTATCTGAAAATAAAACGGGCTATAGAGCCATGACATTAACACAGTATTCAGGCTCATCAGCATTGAAATAGCATGATCTCCAAAACTAGCCGAATTTGTGGTGACACTCAGAAATGAATCTACGAAGTCCCATGGTATTCGATCAGCAAAAACTAAAGACCCTTAATATCAGGTTGAAAAATAAACACATACGCAAAGGAAGTGCCTTTGGAAAAAACATCGCAATATGTGGTCGGAAGCTGGAACACTATTTTAAAAAGAATTAAAGAAGCGGCGTTTATCGAAAAGCAACAGAAAATCTTACTCAACCCGGCGTAGAAGGTAACGTGGAAAACCACAATTGAGCGCCTGACTAATCTTGGTCTAAGGCCTTTCATCGCTCCTGCTTTAGCTGACCAGTATATGAGTCACGGTAGTCTTTAAGTTTGTTATTATTCACCTGAACGATTGCGAGATTCAATAACAATCAGCTTTGTTGGCTGTTAATTCTATACAGAAGCCTGGAACAATAGAAGTCCAGAATATTGTTATTATTTCAAGCATAACGTACCATTCAAACGTGATTTCAAATAATCTTGACATATGTATGCTGTAAAATTTCTATTTGCCGTTTTTATGCTATAGAATATTGGGTTGGTAGTACCCCACCTTGTATGTAAACAAATACTATTTCAAAATTTGTTAATTATCTACAGCACATTAATAAGTGGCTGTGTGAATGACCCAGCTTCGTTACAACTGCTCTGAACGTCTAAGCTTTCTATGTATCTTTCGAAAACTCTATAATTTTAAGTACGACCAATTTCCTCGGTCAAATACACCCAGAAAAATGCGGTAATGTTATTATTACATAAACAATTTATTACTTGAACCTAGTTGAAAAGATAGTCTGCTATTTCTTTTGAGATCGACGAGAGCACTTTACTGGTTATTCTAAAAAAACTAACATAAATTTACTATTATATGCCAGTCAATGTATTTAATTTTAAATATTCTTCTTCAAATTGCAATTTTCATTAGTACACACAGCTTTGAAATAAATTGTAATCAAGCAACAAATAAATGTTATCTTTGTCATCTTTTATTGAAATTTAAAAAAACTTTGTTTCTAAATTCTTCTTAGTATTGTTTTTGCGATTCACATGTTCTCTCTGGCGAACAAGCACAAACTCGGAGAATTCCACGACGACGCTGGTCGCGGCACAGAAAGCTGGCAAATATATTTTGCTTTGGCGGTGAACCTAGCGACGCCAACACGGTTTGCCGCTCTGCTGCCCGAGGCTTTATGCTCGCGTGCATGTTGGATGCGGAAATATTGCGCAGTGTTGTCGCTTTGGGCCGTTTTTGCGGTACGCTCGGTACAGTCGTTTATAGCTCGAAACCAGTCGGCGTCACGCACCACTAAACTCGCCCTTTTGCTGGTATTACGGCATTTTTAAAACGTAGTAAAATGTTCACCGAAATAACAACTATTTATGCGCAAGTTTACTATAAACCTGACCCATACCACAAATGTGCTATAGATCATCTGCACGTCGTTTATGATTTCCATAAGATAGATTACTATTTCTCAAAACTTTGTTTTATTTTCAACGAAGCATTCATAGCTACTCAATCTTCGACAATATGTGACAAATGAAGTAGTCAAAAACCTTAGTAGAAATAGCACCTGCTATTCGAGAAAATGCACTTATAAGGTGTCGAATAACAAGGCATTATTTTATTTTAAGTTCTGCTGAGATTAAACAAGATTATTTATTATACTATTCTGTGTTAGGCACCTAATATTACACCAGTAATAAAAGGAACATATTGAAAATATTCCAAACTATAATTTTATACACCTATGTCAGTAATTAACTTTGTTGACAGGTATGTAAAGCGTTACATAAGTCGATTCTTCGATAATTATAGCCAATGTATCAAATTCATTGCGCTTATGGCAGTTGATGATTTGAGTGGGAATTATTTTCATAAACAAAACCGTCGTTGACAGTTAACAATTGCATTTATGCGCAACAGTTTTTGTTGAATTTATAATCAAATTTAATTTAAGTTGTTTTTGTGAGGGTTATTACTTAACCATAGTTTTATTTTAATTTTCTTTCATTAATATTTATTTTATTGTAGCTTTTACTGTACATTTTTCAATAATGTCTATGCAAACCTTCGTGGGCAAATTACTACGTCGAGCACCTGGCATTATCGGCGAGTACACCTTTATTAAGTTATCGCATGAGAATTGTTATTTTATTTTGAAACTCTAACTAAATGAGTGTTTATTAATTTTTGATTGTACAAATATGATCTAATTAAGTTTGTTTGCGTAGCGTGACACAAACATAATTGTGCTCAAAAATAAAAATCTCGAATCGCCTGCTGTAAGTTCGCAGAGGTTGTACAATAGTGAACAAGCAAGCTGAGGGAAATCAATCGACAATATTTCATCCTTTTGGGACTCTTCAGGAGGAGAGAACTCGAATGTAAGTTCCACTGTACAAATGCGTGCTGTCAACTATATTCTCTACTGGCTTCTTTCGTCAACACTAGATGTCGCAAAACTTATAGTTTGAATATGATGTATCTACCCTCCAGTAGGGGAATATAGTTTGTACAATAGTGAACTTACACTCCAGTTCTCACTCCTGAAGAGTTCCAAAAGGACAAAACAGCTGTCAAGTGATTCTCAGTGTTTGTGTGCTATTGTTCAACCTCTTGCAGACACAGCAGGCGATTCGAGATTTTTATTTTTTGCTAACCTTATGTTGGCTATAATTGTGAAGGATCGACTTATGTAACTGCTTTTACATACCTGTCGACAAAGTTGCTTAATGGTTAAATATATTCTTTTATAATGGCTTGTAGTTCGATAAAACTCTAAATTAACTCAAAAACACTAACACTTCGTTTATTTGATTAATGTAGATCTGTGGTATGGAGAGAGGAGGAAAATAAGAGCGCGTAAGAGCGTAATTTTTAACTATTTATTTAGGTTTAATCCTTCTTAAATGGAGACGGGATGTAAAGAAGCACTTATTACCTGTTTAATTTTTTTCAGCTTTGACATTTCGGATGCATTTTTATTATTGAGCTAAATGCAGTCGAAACGTCGCTGAAAATTCGAAACAGGCAATAAGTGTTCTTATCCATCAAAGGATTAAACCAACAAATAATTAAAAATTTAGAAATAAAATTAATCATTGTAATTTTAACCAATTTTTAACCAAAAATATCGACCAAATTTTTGAGTTAGTTTTAATTATACACGTTTAAATGTTTCTTTTGGTGAGATATTGAAGCAAGAATAAGATTTACAATAGAATAATTATTATAATATAAATAACAATACATAACTATT